>OX422210.1:612721584-612889084 GCA_949130495.1 Sambucus nigra
ACGAAAGGTAGCAAATATGGTACATACATTATACACCCCACTAAGGTTACTAGGTATAAAATCAAGAACAATCAATCCATTAAAACATGCCTATACCATCCTATCATAACAAAGCAACCAAATGCCCAAGGTGAGTTCAACGATCTCAATCGAATTTAATTAGCTACAAAGCATATTAAAGTTAACAACAATAATTAATGAGAGAAACCAAGAGCTAAAACAAAATTAAGTTACTTGTATTGAAAACTAGATTACAAAGATTTAGAAATAACTATTAAACATTAAAAATGGAAGAAGAAGATGAATGGTAACTTATAAACCAAACCCTATGAGAGAGAGTTATGAATTTCCAACAAGCCGAAACAACCAAAACTACCTAAAACTAACATATAATTAACCCCCTTTACAATAATAACCAACCACCTTAAATACCCATCCAAAATGGAATTTATAAGCCCCAAAAATGTCATTTTAAAGGACCCGATGGATTGAGTAGGGGCGTGATGACACTTTCCAATATTGCTACCTCAAGCTCATTTTCACTCGTTGGTATGGAAATGGCCATAAAATATTATTACAGACTCAAAATGATGCACGATTTGAATCCACAAGAGATAATTCAATTATCTACATTTTGGTCTTTCGAAATTCTCAAATTTATGCAGTATAAAATTACCAAATTACCCTTGAAGTTGAGGAATATGTTGAAACCTTGTATAAACAGCCATAACTTCTTCATAGGGTATTGAAATGATGCACGGTCGGTGGTCACACAAAGATAATTTGATGATCTACATGTTGAAAATTCTATAACATCCAAAATATGTAGTTTTAAATGAACAAATTTTACTTGAAGTTGCATCTTGCGATGGAGTTTTTTCTCAAACTTCACACTTTGCATCCCCAAGACCTATAAAAGCGTAAATAAACATTGAAAATTACATAAACATCAAGAACAAAGGTTATCCAATATAAGATATTTGATAATAAAAATTAACGGATACATTAGTGCTAGAATGTACAAGAATAAAGGGTATTAAATGCACTATTAATGACTAATCACCTACCTAACTTACACATTGATAGTTCCTAGCAATAAAGATGAATGAAAATAAGCAAAGAGACAGACCAACCCAAATAGAAATATATATCGATAATAAAAAATCATTTTTGCCGGGAACACAATTGCATTTAGCATATGCAATAAGTCGTTAAATTTAATCCCTAGGTTGCCCTAGTGGACGAGTTTTGTTCGTTAAGGTTTTCAGGGATGAAATCCACAAATATCAAGTTTCTTTAAAATAATTCCCCATGCTCCATATACCCATGCATTATCATTAATGAATTTTAACAATACAATAACATACGAGTGTTCATAAACTAGTAAATTATTGAAAATACTTCATATATTAAAATCATGAAAGTGTGTGGTGCGTGACACAAATAAAAGTTCCAATTCGGTCAAAACTCTTATAATCTGGATAGCAGTTCAAGTACGCATCAACTTAAGTCACACCAGGAATTACACTCTACAAATGAAACATTGTGAAAAAAGTGTACATTCAGGGCATACGGGCATAAAGAGTAATTGTAATTCAAGTTAAAGTCGCACAAATGTCCAAAATGAAAAATATTAAGTTTAAACAAAAAAAGTAATCTCATGAAAGATAACTATATAAAGATAGATGAAATAAACCCTAGCGACTTGTTTCAATTACATTGAATTCCAAATTATATTTACCCTAAGATCACATAAGAGTTTCATAGGGTTGTAAAGTACGCTAGATGAGGTATATTGAATGAAGGGAATTTTGGATTCAAAATGTTTGGAGATAAAATTAGGAAGAAGAATGATGAAGTTGTTGATACCAAAATTAGTATGCTGATGTGGACGAATAATAAGAAGACATGTGTCAATCTACGTGGCACAATAGCAACGAGGAATATCATTCCCCCGACCTAGTCATACTCACTCCGAGCAACAGGTGTACTCCGAGGAACACCAGTCCTCCGAGGAACTCCAGTGCTCCGAGGAACTCTTGGACGACGAGCAACTAAGGTGATTCGAGCTGCATCTCGACCACAGCATTGATTGCCAGATAATCAACAGTTCAACTATTCATTGAATGCTTATCGTCTTGACGCACACGCTTGAAGAGCATTAAATGAGTTACCCTTTCATATGAATATCATTTAATGTATCACCCTTTCATGTACAGCCTAAGGGCTATAAATACCTTGTATGACCCTCATTCAAGGGGATCGGAATTTCTTGATAGAACTTGTAATCGAGAATTCCCAAACACTCAGCAATAACATAACAGTGGACGTAGGCCATTCATATAAGGCTGAACCACTTTAAAATTCTTTGTCTCATTTATTTATCTGTGATTGAATTATTAGAGTAATTTAGTTTTTTACATCAACAGATTGGCGCCGTCTGTGGGAACGATTGTTATTATCGTTTTTCACCAAAAATCATTCATCATCAATGGCAGATAATCCAGAATCTAGCAATCGAAATGCTGGAAATGCTGGAAATCCTCCAAATCCCTCTACACTTCCAGATCTGGCTGGGATTATGACGAATCTGGCTCAAGGATAAACCGACATGCAAGAAACAATGCGGCAACTCATACAGACTCTTCATGGCGGTGCACCTGCACGTTCGGGACAACGAAGTGGTCAGAGGCAAACCTATTTACTTACTTCACGATCCAGGTGTACTGAGTCATATCGTAATGAGGAATCTGATGATTTCTCTTATCAACCTGGGGGAACTTCGTCAATAAGGGCTACAGATACTGATCAACGTATCACTCTCTCTCCAAAAAGACCCAGTGCCTTGGAAAGACTGAGTAGGGCGTCTCCTTTCAGTCGATTGGGCCCTAGGAGGAATAGGAGTCCACTGAAGACCATGTCGAGAAGTTTTCGACAACCATCAGATCTAAGAGAAGGATCAGCAGAATCACGGCCAGTTGCTCGTCAAGATAGATCTCAGGAGGCCACTTCAGAGTAATCAATTGCTCGAACTAACAAGCCTGAGGAAGGAAATGACGCGTGGAAGGGTTCCATTCAGCGATTGGAGGATAGACTGGGAGAAATGGCTAAGGCGAAGAATCCCTTACAATGAACTTTTGTTCAAGGGACACCTTTTGTCCAAGCCATTGTGGGTTTTCCTACCCCGTCAAAGTTTAAAGCACTTGTGGTGACCCCCAAATATGATGGAAAGACAGATCCTGTTCTACACATAGAGCAATATCAAGCTGCTGCCGACATCTATGCCGTCCCCGACGAGATGAGATGCAGAGCATTCTCGGGAACTCTTACTGGATCTGCCCAGATATGGTACAACAATCTTCCTCGGGGTAAGATTTCAACTTTCTTTCAATTGGCCGAGTTATTCATCGGCAATTTCTGTTTTGGAGCAAAGCCAGTAAAAAGAGTAGCACACTTGTTAAGTGTTAGACAAAAATCTGGTGAGAGTACTAGAGATTACATAACTCGTTTCAATAACGAGAAGCTGGAAGTCATAGATTATGAAGAAAAGACAGCAATCACCGCCTTGATGAGTGGGTTGTTGCCTAACAAGTTGTATTACACTTTGGCCAAAGATCCACCTACAACTATGTCAGAGTTAATGGCAAAAGCGGCCAAAATCATGAATGCCGAGGAGACTATGGCTGCGAAGAAAAATATGGATAAAGAAACCAAGGTGGAAGAAGACAAATCCAAGAAGAAAGAGCATAAGGGCAATGGCGGTGACAAGCATTCCAAGAATAATAAATCGTCATGGGAAGTCCTGAAGAAATTCGATAATTATACTCCTTTGAAAATGGGTATTAATCATGTCTTGGAAGAAATCAAGAATAACGAGGAAGTAAAGTGGCCAAAGAAACTGAGGTCAGACCCTGACCTGAGGAATAGGGAGAAATATTATGAGTTCCATAAGGATCACGGCCATATGACCAAAAATTGCATAGCTCTTCAGAACGAGATTGAAACACTCATTCGAAGAGGGAAGCTAGCGAAGTATGTTGATCGGGGAGGCGAAAGAAGAAATAATGACCGAACTAGAGAAAGGTCTAGATCTCCTCGTCGAGCAGAGGAGAAAAAGAAAAGGAATCATGAAGATGATACAGAGGATGACCCCGATCTTCCCAAGAAACCAAGACAGCCAGAACGAGAGGTATTTTCCATACGTTTTGGATCATTTGATTGTAATGTTATTACAGGAGGAGATGCAGGAGGAGGAGACCTTACTGAAGAAAGAAAGGCTTACCTTGGTGAGGCTCAGGCTTGCTCATACATTCAACGGATAAATTTGGCTGAAGAGGATCGCCCGAGGAAGGTAAACAAAGAGAAGCTGGTCATCGGTTTTTCAAAAAACGACCTTGCAGGTGTTCTTTACCCTCACGACGACCCTTTGGTGATTAAAATGAGGATGAAAGAAGTAGTGATTTCAAGGGTGCTGGTAGATAATGGTAGTGCGGCAGACATCATGTACTATTCATGCTTTGACAGTTTAAATTTGAAATTATTTCAATTGGAACCTTATCACAGACCTCTATTGGGTTTTGCTGGCGAGAAAGTCTTTCCACTTGGAACGATCAAGTTGGATATATTCATTGGAACTTGACTTGCTTGTCGAACAGAAAGAATACGTTTCTTTGTGATGGATTAGAATGTGCAGTCAGCTTACAACATCATCATGGGAAGAGTTGGTTTGAAGAAGTTCGAAGCAGTTCCATCTACAGTACATCAGTGTTTGAAATTCCCTACAAATTTTGGAGTAGGAGTTGTGAAAGGTGATCAGAAAGTATCTCGGGAATGCTATTATTCGTCTGCCGAGCAAGAGGAGCTTGAAGAATCAAGGAAAAAGACTACTACCTACCAGGTGGATGAAGGTACAGAAATTGAAACACTGGATCCCAGAGATGAATCCCAACTGGTAAAAGGACAGGTGGTGGAATCTACAGAAAGTGTTATTCTGGACGACGAGCACCCTGAACGAATAACCTAGATAGGTTCGACGTTGGATGCTTCAATAAAACAGGAGTTGATAACTTTCTTGAGAGACAGAAAGAAAACTTTTGCATGGAGTCATGAAGACATGCCAGGAATAGATCCAAACTTCTTATGCCATGAACTCAATGCGAATAAGGAGATCAAGCCTGTAAAGCAGAGAAGAAGAGTGTTTAGTCCCGAGAAGAATCAAGCCATACAAGAGGAGGTCGAGAAACTCCAGAAATCCCAATTCACTGAAGATGTGAAATATCCAGACTGGTTAGCAAATGTGTTGATGGTGAAGAAGAAAAACAATAAATGGAGAATGTGTGTTGATTTCACTGATCTCAACAAGGCCTGCCCAAAGGATCACTTTCCATTGCCCAAAATTGATCAACTAGTGGATGCTACCTCGGGACACGAGTTGCTCAGCTTCATGGATGCTTACTCTGGTTACAACCAGATCAAAATGAAACCTGAAGACAGGGAAAGCACTTATTTTATTACCCCTAGGGGAACTTATTGTTATAATGTTATACCTTTTGGTTTGAAAAATGCAGGACCGACATACCAGCGACTGATGAACAAGGTTTTCGCCGAACAAATCAGTTGCAATATGGAAGTCTATGTCGATGATATGCTGACAAAGAGCAAGAAAAGTGTTGATCATCTAGTTGACTTAGGACAGACCTTTGATCAACTGGATAAATACCAGATGAAGCTCAACCCGACGAAGTGCACCTTTGGAGTACGAGAAGGAATGTTCCTCGGGTACATTGTCAACCAGCGAGGCATTGAGGCAAATCCAGAAAAGATCAAAGCTCTTTTAGGGTTGCGATCTCCAACGACGAAGAAAGAGGTGCAGAGTCTTACAGGACGAGTTGCAGCGCTCAACAGATTTGTATCCCGAGCAACTGATAGATGCCTCCCATTCTTCAAAACACTTCAAAAAACTTTCGAGTGGAATGATGAATGTGAAAAAGCCTTTCAAGACTTGAAGAAATATCTGGAAGCACCTCCACTGTTGTCCAGGCCAGTAATGGAAGAAAAGTTGTACTTGTACCTGGCAGTATCATAGAATGCAGTCAGCTCGGCATTGATCAGAATGGAGAATGGCGTCCAGAAGCCAATTTATTACACAAGTAAGGCTTTCCGAGGTGCAGAGATCAGGTACCCAAAGCTGGAAAAATTGGCATTGGCATTAATTGAAGCAAGTAGAAGAATGAGGCCTTATTTCCAGGCCCATACCATCGTCGTGTATACCGACATGCCATTGAGACAAGCCCTTCATAAGCCAGAAAAATCAGGGAGACTGATGTATTGGGCAATAGAGCTCGGTGAATACGATATTGTGTATGAACCCAGATCATCACTAAAAGGGCAAGCTGTAGCAGACTTTATAGCAAAATTTACATATCCTGATACCCCCGAGGAACAAAAGTTACTCGCTGATCAACCTGTGGATGTTACAGGATCAACAGACATAAGTCCAGATCAACTCTTGTTGGTAAAAGGGCTTGTGGATGTAGAAAGATCATCAAATTCAAACCCAAACCAACTCCGGTTGGTAAAAGGGCGAGAAGAGATGGTCGACGAAGAGCGAAAAATACCAGGGGAGGATGAAAGGAAACAGCAGATATTTCACCGAGGAATTCTGTCAGATAAGAAATTTGAAGATGAGTTACCTACATGGAGATTATATGTAGATGGATCATCTTGCACTACGGGTTGTGGAGCAGGGATTATTTTGAACACCCCAGATGAGATTGACGTGGAATATGCCTTACGATTCCAATTCAAAGCTTCCAATAATGAGGCTAAGTATGAAGCCTTGATAGCAGGTCTTAATTTAGCAAAGATTATGGAAGCGCAACAAGTGATGGTATTCAGTGATTCTCAATTAATTGTGAATCAGATGATGGGAATATATGCAGTTAAAGGAGAATTAATGGTCAAGTATCATGCAAAGGCGATGGAGTTATTGGCGATATTTGATGCCATTCAGTTGATCAGAATACCAAGAATGGAGAATGCACAAGAAGACGCACTGGCCCGACTAGCATCAGCTACTCGTACCGAGTTACGAAGAACGATACCAATTGAGGTGTTAGAAAGTCAAAGCATAGATGAAGACCTGACGATGAATATTATTACTCTCGATTTAGGACCATCTCGGATGGATCCCATCAGGGCATATGTCGACGAAGGAGAATTACCGGAGGATAAGATCGCTGCCAAGAAATTGAAGTTTAAAGTTGCTCGATATGTACTAACTAATGGTGTTTTGTATAGACGAGGAATTATGGCAGGTTTGCAAAGATGTGTACATCCCTCTGAGGTGAAAGAATTGATTGAAGAGATCCATGAAGGGTCTTGTGGAGCCCATGTAGCAGGTCGGACACTTTTGCAAAGGGTGATGACGCAGGGATACTACTGGCCAACGATGAGGGCTGATTGTATAGCATATGCTAAGAGATGTGGTAAATGCCAACGTTTTTCCTCCGTCCGACGAACTCCACAAGCATTGTTGACACCCATAACTTCCCCTTGGCCTTTCGCCATGTGGGGAATGGATTTGGTTGGACCATTGCCAACGACCCGAGGAAGATTCAAGTACCTCGTCGTCGCAGTGGATTATTTTACTAAGTGGGTAGAAGTTGAGCCACTTATTGATATGACGTATGAGAAGGTATACCAGTTCGTTTGGAAGAATATAATCTGTCGATATGGTTTCCCTCATGCCTTCATCACAGACCATGGAACACAATTCGATAACGTGGAGTTTGCTGCCTATTATCGACAATCAAACATTTTGAAGACTCATTCAGCACCAGGCCATCCTCAAAGCATTGGACAGACTGAAGTGATGAACAGAACATTACTAAATTATTTGAAGAAGAGGCTAAGTGAAGCTAAAGCTAATTGGATTAATGAGCTACAGTCAGTATTGTGGGCTTATTGAACAACTCCCCGAGCAGCAACTGGAGAATCACCATATATGCTGGCATTTGGAAGTGAAGCTGTAATACCTGCCGAGTTGGGTCTTCCAACACACAGAGTGCTGAATTTCAATTCCCCAGTCAGCGACTTGATGAGGAGATTAGATTTGGACATGCTCGAGGAGGTTAGAGAAGAGGCAGCCATTAGGAATGCTGCTTATCAACAACGAACAGCCCTGTTCTACAACAAGAGGGTAAAAAAATGCGACTTAAAAGAAGGAGATTACGTGATAAAGAAGGTCATTCAGAAGCACAATAAATTGGAAGCAAACTGGCATGGACCTTACCGAGTTACTGCAGTTGTCCGACCAGGAACTTACCGAATAGCGACTTTATAAGGAGAGGAATTTAAGAATGCATGGAATGCAGAACACCTACGCAAGTATTATCAGTGATGTAAAATGTAAAGCAGTTCCATCAATATGAATAAAATGATGATATTTCACAATCTTCTCTCCTTTTATTGAAAGTTTTTCGGGAATACTAGTGTTTAACACTACGCTGCTCGGCAGTAAAAAGAAGACGATAGTTCAAACCCACGACCAACTCCGGTTGGTAAAAGGGAGAGAACAAACTATACTCCTTCGGTTAGGAGGCGTACACTAGCGTGACCAACTCAGGTTGGTAAAAGAGCTAGTGGACATGATAGTTCAAACCCACGACCAACTCTGGTTGGTAAAAGGGCGAGAACAAACTATACTCCTTTGGTTAGGAGGCGTACACTAGCGTGACCAACTCAGGTTGGTAAAAGAGCTAGTGAACATGATAGTTCAAACCCACGACCAACTCCGGTTGGTAAAAGAGCGAGAACACCCCATACTCCTTTGGTTAGGAGGCGTACATTAGCTCAGACCAACTCCGGTTGGTAAAAGAGTTAGTGGACGTGATAGTTCGAACTCAGACCAACTTCGGTTGGTAAAAGAGCAAGAACACGATAGTTCGAACTCAGACCAACTCCGGTTGATAAAAGAGAGAGAACACAAGATGATCAACGAAAGGCCAATCTCGGTTGGTTAGGAAACAAGATATGCTCTCAAATGTCAACTTATGTTGGTCGGGAAGTAAGATTATCTCAAATGCCAACTTATGTTGGTCGGGAAGTAAGTTTATTATACAAAAGTTCCTCGGAGAACAAATATTCCAAATTGAACCAAGTATAGTTGGTCGGGGATAAAAACCCACTAACTGTAGTTGGTCGACGAGGAAAATTCATCGACCTTGGTTGGTCGGACACATTTTATGAAAAAGACAAAAATTTACCAAGTATGGTTAGTCGGGGATAAAAACTCTCACTAACTATAATTGGTCGACGAGCACAATTTGACAACCTTGGTTGGTTGGAATAATTTTCAACATTTTTATACTCATTACTTTATTATTAAGTGATCGAGCAATATTACTGATACTTGTAATTTTTTACTAAGTTGGTCGATGAACCACACAATATTGTTATGCAAGCACAAATATAAAGTGTTTGACAAATACAAGAGCAATACAAATTTGCAAACAAAAATGAAATTCTTTCATTAAAGTCGAAATGAATTACACAAGTTTATTACATTGATATTAAATTATGTACTAATTATTACATCAGAATTTCCTATTCTATTGGCTTTTTTCCTTCAGCTTTTGAAATAGGCTCCTCGCCAACAGGAGGATCTTCCAGGCAAAGGGGAGAATTAATGAAGTTAATATCTCGGAGCATTCTGACGTTCATTATTAAAGGAGTGTCCAGTAGATACTCGGGACGAGATACCTCGATCTGAGAATGAAGATTATAGTCACCGAGGTATTTTGCAATTAAGTTCCGAGGAATGGCACGAGCTGGGATCCATTCCATGTCCAATTTATAAGGTGGCACAGGCAAGTCTAGTACCCCAGGATCATGATAGTCCCACAGGTAGTGCCCTTGTTCAAGCTTCAGCACGCCTAAGGCATTCAGCCAACCTTGCTTGTAGCCCTCATTATTGGCATTCTGGATACGATCATCTAAATGGAATAAATCTTCGTTGTATCCAGCCATCCAAAACTCCCTGGGCTGTTTATTAAATTGAAATGTCAACCTTGCAATCTTCTCGTTAAGACTTTGGATGAAAAATTCATTAGTCTTCAATATTGAGTTCTTTGAAGAAAGTTGTTGTTCCAGTTCTCTAACCTTCTTGGATAGATCAGACAAAGCTTAGTTCTTAGCCATTAATTGGAATGCTTGGTTTTCCAACGTTGATCGAGTACGAGCCTCTTCAACATTACGACTAAGAGCTCTTGATCCTCCCCGAGAAGGTCGAGAAATTGGTTCCTCGACAACATTCTGAGCAGCTCTTCCTCGACCACGAGAACCTCTTCCTCGTCCCCGAGTAGCAGTAGAGGCACCCGACCTTCTCCAGGTATCCAACTCTTGCCTTAATTTGGCATTTTCAGCCTCTAAAAATGAAAATCCCTCGTCAGTCACTGGGATTACAGCTGTTGAAGAAGAAGATGCAGACTTATACTGTGCTAGCTCTTTCTGCAAATTGTTATTCTCTTGCTCCAGCAGCTCGGCAATCTGTCTACATGCTTCAACATCACCCCTTAGGGTTCTCTCCCTGACATCGTACCCAGCAAGGATCTTTTTGTGGCCTGTCTCGGCAGAAAGCTGTTGATACCTCTTTTCATACCCCTCGTGCAAAAGGGCATTTTATTCCTTGTACTGAGTCTGAAGATCTTCTAAAGTATATTGAAGCTCCTCGATCATGTCATAGTAAGCCACGTTATTGGCCACAGCTCGATCAAGTAAGTCCTTCAAGTATTGCTAAGCTTCGACAGCCTGCTCTGAAGCATCATGACCAAGGATGTTGGCAACTTCTGATGCACTTAGGTTTGTGTGACCAGCCTTATAATATTTATGGCATTGCTGCATCAGTTTTGTATCATTGGCAGACAGCAATTCCATTCTAGCCATAAACTAATAAAGAAGAGAAGGCAAGAGTTAATTAAAAAGCAGACAGAGCATCAACAATGTATAAGAACAAAAAAGGTAATTTTATTACATCATCAAAAGGAGTACAGCGTTCAGAATACAGAGTACAAGAAAAAGAAAAAACAGAAAGAGAATACCGAACAACTTCACACCTTTTCCTTGTCTCCCAAGACTTTCTCGGGAGGTTGGGACGAGGAGCTCGGTTGCTCGGTGGGAACAATAATTTGGTCGGCAGAAGTTGGGACTGGTTCAGGAGGAGCAGGCAAAGATGAAATCTCCTCGGTAGCTGTCTGAATAGGTTGGGGAGCAAGGACTTGATCACCCACTGTCATTGAAGACTCCTCAGATGCAGATTCGTCTTCTTCCTCATCTTCAATTATAGGAGGGGGGCCAGGAAGATGTTGTTGAAATAGCTCAGAGTCCTCGCTAACTTTCAATTATTGCAGGGCAGCAACCCAATCATCTCGGAAGTATTTCAAACTCCCATACTTGACCTGGGTCATCATTGCCGCTACCCCCCTATCCCATCCTTTATCCCAACCGGTGCGGAAAGATTTTTTCACAGCCACCTTTCTTTTCATTTTCTTCGAGGAGAGCTTCTCGGATAGAAGATCCTCAGAGGCTTTCAATTTGGCCTCCACCTCCTCCTTCTGGCGATTTACTTCTCGCAGAAGGGTTAGCTCTTCCTCAGCCGACTTCAACTTATTTTTAAGCTCCCCAAAGTTTATGAGCTTCTCGGCATATTTTTTATTATCTCTCTCCAAGTCCTTCACTTTATTTCCCAACTGCACCTTCTCTGCCTCAGATGCAGCCATCTTCTTCTCCCATTCACCCCTATCCTCGTCATACTTTTGACGAGAATCCTTCAAAGATTGGGCCAAACCTAGAAAAGTATCCTCCACTCCAGACGAGGAGCTAGAAGCCTTGAGTGATTCATCTTTCTTCACTATGGTGTTAAAATAACTCACCAGCTGAAAAAGAAGGTAATGATAAGTCAGTACCGAGATACATATATTGACTGAAAGAAAGAAAAATTCAGGATAAGAGAAACTTACTAAAGCAATGTGACGAGTAGCTAGGGATGTCAGCATATCCCTAGACATGTTTTCTTCAATTCCTTGGACTTCATGAATAGTCCAAGTCTTTACCGAGCTCATTGCAGAACTCGGGGGAATAATGGTTGGGACACCAGCTCCACTAGCATGGAGCTGGGGAATGGTTTCAGAAAAACTGACCGAGGAGGATTTCTTCAATCTCCTCAGTGGCACTTCAGTAGTTTCAACCAAAGAACTTTTGGTTGGGACCACTTCCACAGGTGCATTTTTCTTGCTCGGAGCCACTAGGGGCTTCTCGCCAGCCTTCTGAGGAGCAACAGAAGGGGCACCATCTACTTTCTTTGTCCCCTTTGGGACATCAGCCTTGTTTCTTTTTCCATCTCCAGCAGAGGAAGTCTCCTCGAAGATAGAAGGAACTCTTCTTTTGCACATCTTCTGACTTAGAGGAATGTGAGATTCTGGTGAAGATTCATCAGAAGCTACCAATGGTTCACTAATGCTGACCACAGGACGAGCAGTAAAGGATGATGTGTAGCTCCTGTACTGCAACAAATATGAAGCAGACCTGATGTGCTCATCTGCAACTCTTCGATGCAAATTCTAGATATGTTTCAAATGTTTAATATTTACTTCTGATTCTTTTGGAGTTTTTCTCTTACTGTCAACTGCAAACAAATACATAGTGAAATATCAGTCATACATTTTGTCAAACACAATGAAATCGTAATTTCAAAAATAAAATAAGATGAAAATCACCTATCCCATTGCCATATGGAGGGCATTTGGGACCTTCATATACTTCATCTCCAACCAAAGGAGTATGTTGCGAATTTTTTATAACTACACCGTGTTCAAAATAATCCCTATTTGCATCAGGGAGGTTGACTACTAAGGCCCTATTCAAAAATATAGTTTTTAAATAAAAAACATTATCTAAAACAGCCCATCTGTAACAGTACATAATCTCAGGAATTCCTATACGAGTTCCGTGAGTTTGATTTAACCTATACACCCCATTAACTATTCTCCATGAGTTGGGGGCTATTTTTGTAGGGACAACATCGAAATACTGACAGAACTCTAAACACAAAGGATTTGGTGGAAAAGAAAATCCACATTCAGCAATAAAGAGGCTAGGGAACCAATGTCCCTCAGCCAAATTAAAATAATTTGAAGGCTCAGAAAGACTCTCCAAAGTTACCCAAGAAGGAATAGAAAAGTCAGAACGGAATTTCTCAAGAGATTCGATAATATAAACCATGGTGAATAAAAATAAATGAAGAAGAAGGAAGACAATCTTACAGGAAAAAGGAGATCTGTTGACAAACAAACGAAGAAAGGGATGAACGCACAGGAGAGAGAAAAGCTATAGAAAACTCGAAAGCAGAAATTGAAAAAGGTAGAAGACGATGGGATTGCCTCTGAAGCTTAAATACTTTGCCTTGGGAAACGGCAAAAGAAATGATTACAAAAAGGAAACTATTACGCTACCGGCGGCTAAAAGGACAAAAAGTGCACGAAGATCGAAGCGCTTATAAAAATGCAAAAAGGCGGATTCTGTGAATTTGGAAGGAAATTCAAATACGAAGAAAAGGCTCCTAAAACCCAGGAAGGTCATTTAATATTGCCATATACCGAGAAAGAATGTTCCATACTCCTCAAAGTTTGAAATATGAAACATTGGGGGCTTCTGTTGATACCAAAATTAGTATGATGATGTGGACGAATAATAAGAAGACATGTGTCAATCTACGTGGCACAATAGCAACGAGGAAGATCATTCCCCGACCTAGTCATACTCACTCCGAGCAACAGGTGTACTCCGGGGAACACCAGTCCTCCGAGGAACACCAGTCCTCCGAGGAACTCCAGTGCTCCGAGGAACTCTTGGACGACGAGCAACTAAGGCGGTTCGAGCTGCATCTCGACCACAACATTGATTGCCAGATAATCAACAGTTCAATTATTCATTGAACGCTTATCATCTTGATGCACACGCTTGAAGAACATTAAATGAATTACCCTTTCATATGTATATCATTTAATGTATAACCCTTTCAGAATATAGCCTCAAGGCTATAAATACATGGCATTACCCTCATTCAAGAGGACGGGAATTTCTGGATGGAACTTGTAATCGAGAATTCCCAAACACTCAGCAATAACATAACAGTGGACGTAGGCCATTCATATAAGGCTGAACCACTTTAAAATTCTTTGTCTCATTTATTTATCTGTGATTGAATAATTAGAGTAATCTAGTTTTTTACATCAACAGAAGTATTGGATAAATTGAAACATAAATTCCTCAAATAAAGCTTAAGCAATCAACAAACAAACGGAATCGACTTTTTATTTCTTCCAACATTGGGATTCTCACTTTTTTAGAATCTATTTTTTTTCTTTTTTTCTTTTTCAATTTTTTATTTTTTCTATATCTATTTTTTTCTTTTCTCAACAACACACAAAAATAAGCCAACTCGCATGCTCAAATTCTACGATACAACAAACCATCAATTTTTTTCAAATATGTTTCCAAACAAATGTGAGAAAGGTATATATAGGGTTTCAACTCCAATGTGGAATTGGTTATGGGATTTGGGTAATAAAACAAAGGGATATATTTTAGGCAAAAAGGGGTTGACTAGGGAAAGTATCTAGTGGGTGAGGTCAAGATCAATATGGGTTGAATAACAAAGATGGCATGTGATCATTTCTAATGGTTCACATAATTATTCAGTCTCCATAATATTAACAAACGTTCTAAAGTTTGAATTTCATAATGATATCCTAAAATGAACGATCAAAACAAGAATAACGAGATCACTAACAACATGAATACGCTTTTCAAACGAGATAAGAGTTGGTGTGTACACACTCAAATGGTAAATAGTTTTCATTATGCTTGTATGCTTACCGAATTATATTTGATCTAAACATAGTATAAACAAACATTTGCGCAATGTGATTAAATATTCATAATTTATATAAACATGAAGTTTTCCGTAAGAAAGATATCATGATTACTCAAGGCTAATAATAAGAAAAAATCTTAAAACATGCATTACCGTTCACATAATGGAGTGGAGAAAATATACAAAATCATCGAAAATAAATGGACAAAAGGCCCAACAAAGGGAAAAGAGAAAAAATATTTTTAAAAGAATGATTGATAAGAACATGAATTAAATTAATGAAAGTAAAAATGAAATGGGAAGCATATCCCACCCCCCTTAACTTAAATATTGCATTGTTCTCAATGAATTAAGAACACACTTTGATAAAAAGGAAAGAGAGATGTCACCCAACGTTGAGTGATCCCGGAATAGCACATCTCCATTGATTCAAAAATATATGTTACAACCAAGCATACCAGAAAAGAAGTACAAAAAAATTCACTAATTATACTAGGAAAAAAATTGAAAAAACTATTATATACATCTACTGAAAAGAAGTACAAAAAAATCCCCAATTACACTAGAGAAAAAAAAAAGAAAAAACTATTATGTGCATCTAACTATTTAAATTATAGTCTAACTATACACTAGAAGTTGAACTTTGTGAGGGCCCACCCATAAAAACATGTTGAGATTGAGGGGTTAATGTAGGGCCCTCATTTGATTTCATGGCTCCCCAAAAATAGGATTTGCCCATCACCAATGAAAACTTTTTAGCAAATGATGGGGGTTTGGATTCAATGGGGGACAAGTACAAATGGGACCCAAGAAAGTCCAAATTTTCTTCCATTTTTTTTTAAATGGAATGGGAGGTCGGTCACACGTAAGAAAAAATCCATTATGGAAAGTATTTCGAAAAAGCATTCCTTGACAAGAATCGGGTCAAACTCTTAATTACTTTCATCTTATTCTTGCGATACTTGTAATGGTCCGGGGTTCGGTATCGAGGGTTTCCTTGCTTGGATTATCCCCTTGATGTTGGATCCTAATGACTATGAAGTAGTCAATTATAATGTCGTGTCACACAAAACCAATTAATTATGATTCAAGTAAATTATGACTAATCAGGCTAATAATTTGTATGTGCATTATTTAATGTTATCGGTTATGAGGATGATGGAGTAAGAGGGTTAGGAGTATTTAAAATCATCATCATCATCCTTTCCTTAATCCCATTGTATGGGATTAAGGCATTTAAAAATATGAATCGGGGGACTTTTAGACTATTTAAGGGGCATTTTAGGCTACCTATTTAACACCTTAAGCCCAAGCCCAATTAGTTCTTTAAGAGTTAGTATCAAACCATTAGGAGGCTCATTTTAACACAAAACACAAACTGGGAATCTAAGAGATTGGAAAGAAGAAGGATGAAAGGAAGAGAGGGGTTTTTTGAAGATTGGAGCCCTAGTTTTACACCGGTTTGGAGGCAAGTTTAATTTGAATTCTAATATAATTGAATTTATTGTAGATTATGCCTATTCATTTGAATCAAAATCCTAACTAAGTGATTAGAATCTGAGTTAGATTATTGAAATCAAGTAAATTCATAATTATACCAATTAGGAATTAATTAGGATTGATTTAACATCATTTTTATTAAATATGCGTAAAAATTGATGAGTTTTGAATAAATCTTGATTAGGTTCTGATTTGCTATTATAATCCATTCAAATACCTAGAATCTCATTCTTAATATGTAGAGGGTTATAATCAAATTGTTGTAAATTGGGATGTTAAGGTTCTTGAGAGAGATAATGGATTTTGTTTGAATTTTTGAACTTTAATTAGGCTTTGAAGATATAATTTTGTTCAAATCATGTTTTGTATGTGGTTATATTGTTTATATGTTATATGAATCATATATAAAGGTTTTATGATCTTTAATGGAGGTTTGAGATGAATCTGGTAAAGTTAGAGAAGACAAACCCCGTGATGGGGATTTTTAAAAACACTCATCGATCGATCGATGCTTCAGATATTTTAACAATTTTACCTATTGTTTTAATGTAAGGATTTTTTTTGGGGGGTGGGGGTTAACATCTGACCTAACTTAAAAGATGTGGCTTGGTTTATGGAGTGATTAGGATGACTTTAATTTAATATAATGGAAGAATTTCTTGTTTACTTTTAAATTGAACTAAAGTGGATAAATTTAATTGGGACTTGAATTCCATAATTGAGATGGGTATTATCTATTGTGATCTTTATGTAATGCATACAATGCATGACCACTCATGGCGAACGTACTAAGGGGGATTCCATTTAAGAGGTCACGTACGACTCAGAATGTTATGGTACCTTGGTGAGTAAACGAGATGACTTAGTCAATTTTTACCCTTGGGACACATGTCTAGGTACTCGTGTCCGAGATGGATTACTAGCATATTTTATTCATATAGTCTTGGGTATGGTAGGCTATATGATTGAAGGGTAGACGTGGTGATTCATGCCTCGCCTGGGTGAGTTCATAGGTTTGGGATGACCTAAGACTATATTTAGTACAAGCGAGTGATCCCCAGAGGAATTAGAGATAGGCATTTATTTCTTGGCTAACTAATGTGATCCTTGGACGTTAATATAATGTTAAGTTTTTTATAACACTTCACTTTCATTAGTGTATGGTATCCCAATTTTAATTATTATTTTCATGTGTAGATTAAAATTTAAACATGGGAGAACTTGGTATTGGGAACCTTAGATGTGTGTGATATTAGGATTGATGGTGGGGGTAAATCTAAAAGATGTTAAAATGATAGAGGTGGATGCATAGTTATGATTTATTCTAACTTCCGTTATGATTTTATCCTCTTTAAAATTGATGTTAAGATTGTGGATTTAACATTTCAGGACTGAGGTCGCCCGTTTCACAGCCTTGGTCGATAGTGATGTTGTTATTCATCCTTTTGTTGCAGATCTACTCTAGGATTAAGGTGTCACTGACCAGCATGACAATTTTATCAGTATGTTACAAATGCGAGGGATACATATTCGTATTCGTACATTTTATATCGTTAGTAGTTAGTGGTATTGGCATGTTTGATTTTCACTCATGTGGATGGTATCATAGTTTTGGAATATCTTTAAGTATTGATATTCAGTTTTGATTTTAGTTATTTATTTTCTCATATACATAGAATGGTACTTATTTGTTTAGAATCCTGTACTGTTTAATTTAGACCCCATCAATCTATTTTTAAATATTATGGGGTGTCACATTTGGTATAAGAGTATTCTAGGTTTTAGTGTCCTAGGGGTCATGAGTGCATTCATCTCTACTTTCGTATTCACTTTTTTGATAGTTTAGATCCCTACATTCAGCATTTGTACAATAAGCCTTGCACGATTATTAATGCTTTTTGGATTACTATCTTTCAGATGTTGAACCTTCTGTGACATCAAGGATGACAGATATCTATAAGAAGTGCTGAGTCGAAGGCTGATTCACCTCAGCCGCTACAGCCTCCACCACTTGCCGCACCACAGGGGAAGGCACCAACTATGGCGCTGACTGATTTAGTCGTTATTATAACCCAGGCCATTATATAAATGATGACAGAATTCAATAGCAACAGCAGTCGTCGCCGCTCGTCGCCGCACCTATACATTCTCCTCGATATACCACCTCTGCATGGGAGCGTGCAAGGACTGACTTTGGGAAAGGATACCCTCTAGAGTTTGCAGGATCCTCTAATCCCGTAGTGGCGCTTCAGTGGAGGCATGCCATTGAGCGACATTTGAGGTTGGTTGAGTGTACAAATGTCCAGCAATAGATGTTGGCAAGCTTTAGGTTGGTGGGAGATGCCCTAGATTAGTGAGAGACTATTACCACCTAGAGGAGAGGTCTCAGATGGCTCTATGATAATTTTGGGTCAAGTTTGAGGGAAAGTACTTTCCATCTTCGTAGCAGATGAAGCTGAGGGCACAGTTTGATCGGCTCAAGTAGGAAAGTAGGACCGTTGTTGAGTATGAGTGGGAGTTCACTCGTCTTATACACTTTGCCCTAGAGTTGGAGAGATTTGAGGATTTGAAGATGGATCGATTTTGTCAGAGGTTTGAATTGGATGATTAAGCACGTGTTGCTGGTAAATCCAGCATTTACCATTTACCTTCAGATGGTAGGTGCCACTTTGATACATTGTGATGATCACCATGAATTTTTAAAAAAGGGCGAAAGAGAAGGATCCTAAGAGGGAGAGATCAGGAGTTGGCCAAAGATCAAAGGTATCAGAGGGTGGGGAGTCTTCTTAGGAATAAGTAAGCTCTATCCATCTAGATAGAGTGCCAACACTAGGGGAGTAGCACCATAAAAGATTCAGAGTTTATAATCATCAACGACAGGGAGGACAGGGTTAGGGCCACCTGGTCCAGGGTTAATTTGGGCATTCAGGTCAGCAGCATCAAAGTCAGTTGAGCCAAAGAGGACAATGAATATAGGTCCAGGCACAACATCAGTTTGGAAGACTCAAGGGTTAGGAGCAGAGGTATCAGGATTGCCAGTGGAGTCACCCTTTTGGTGGGACATGTTATGCATTCGGGGAGCTGGGCCACTCATTTAAGAGATGCCCGAAGGGACTTTCAGTCATCCCATCACAATTTTAGCAGGGGCATCAACCATCACTTCCGGACCCATCTTAGCTTTAGGCCCTCCCACTCACATATTAGTAGACATCATTAGCTTTTCCAATAAATCAAGCACAGGGACGCCCTCAGCTGCATCAAGGATGTGTGTTGAATATCTACCAACATGCGCATCCACACGCTATAGAGAATATGATTTATGTTTATGGTAGTCATGCCCGAGTGCTTTTTGATACGGTAGTTTCACACTCATTTACTAGTTCTGTATTCGTTGTTACATCGATCATGATAGATATAACTTTGGAGGTTGTTATGCATGTAGACACTCCAATAGGCAGGGGAGCTGCATTAAGCCAAATTTGTAGAAGAATTATTACAGAGATTGATAGGCTATATTTTGATGCCGACTTATTGTTGTTAGATGTGGGTACTTACGACGTTATATTGGGGATGGATTGGTTGGCAACTTACCATTCCCAGATTGATTGTAGAGGGATGAAAATTACGTTCACCATTGCAGGGAAGGAGATATTTTTCATTGCCATGCCTAGACTTAAGGGGGATTATAACACTCATTTATGAAATATTGACAATGCTATGTCATAAGAGGGTGTGATACCTCTAGAATTTATCCCAGTGGTCCGAGAGTTTTCGGGTGTATTTGAGGAGGTATCGGGGTTGCCACCGGTGAGAGAGAGAGAGATTTGTATTGACCTAACCCCTGGAACTGAACCCATTATGGGAGCACCTTATCGTATGTTTCCCGTGGAAATGCGAGAGTTATAAGAGAAAATACAACAACTTCTAAGTCAGAGGTTCCTTTGGAGGAGCATGTCTCCATAGGGAGATCAAGTATTGTTCGTGGAGAAGAAGGATGGGACACTTTGATTGTGTTTTGATCATCGAAAGTTAAATAAAGTTATGATACAGAATAAGTATTTATTTCCCTTTATCAATGACTTATTTGACCAATTGAGGGGCACATATTTCAATTTAAAGATTGATTTGTGCACAAGATATCACTAGTTGAGGATTAGGGAGAAGGATATTCCAAAGTCAGATTTTGTCACTCGTTATGGGTCTTACAAGTTTCGTGTCATGCCATTCAGACTGACTAATGCTCCTGTCATCCTTATGGATCTTATGAATCGTGTATTCTGACAGTATCTAGATTAGTTTATCGTTGAATTTATTAATGACATTTTGATATACTCATGCTCAAAGGAGGAACATACTCATCATTTGAGATTGGTGCTATAGACATTGAGGGAGACCAATTTGTATGTTAAGTTCTCCAAGTGCAGCTACTGGATCAAGGAAGTGCAGTTCTTGGGGCATATCATGTTAGAGGCGAAGATTTCCATAAATCCTAGCAAGGTATTCATTGTAATGGAGTGGGGATAACCCATGACATCGATAGAGGTTAGGAGCTTTTTGGGTTTGGAGGGTTATTATCACTGGTTTATTCAGGGCTTTCCAAGTATTTTCATGCCATTGACCAACCTAACCCAAAAAGGGATATCGTTTATTTGGGATGCTAATCGTAAGCGAGCATTTGAGGAGCTCAAGGAGAGGCTCACAACCACTTTGGTTCTTGCATTGCCTCGGGGAGGCATTAAGTATATGGTATTTAAGGATGCTCCACTTCAAGGTTTGGGTGGAGTTTTGATGCAAGAAAATAGGCCTATAGCTTACACCTCTCGAATGTGAAGGCACATGAGGGTAATTACCCAATGTATGATTTGGAATTAGCAGCAGTTGTCTTTTGCCCTTTGAATCTAGAGGAATTATTTGTTAGGAGAATGGTTTTCATTGTTCTCTAATTATAAAAGTATCCAGTACTTGTTCATGCAAAGGGATTTGAATATGAGGCAGAGGTAATGGTTGAAATTCGTAAAAGACTATCATTTTTTTATCCAATACCACACAAGGAAGGCAAATGTTGTGGAAAACACGTTGAGTCATAGTTCGATAGCTATATTGGCCACTTTATGGGCGGAATATAGAGAGGACTTGCTAAATTTTTAGGCCGAGAGGTGGAGTACATTGAGGGAGATGGATTTAGCGAATGTTTTTATGGGCGTGGTGATGGTTACCCCAACTATTATTTCACAGGTAGTTCAGGACCAATTGTTGGATCCTTTTTATTAAAGAAAGGTAAAAGATATACAAACGAGCAAAGTTCCTTCCTTCTTGATCATATTGGATGGGGGTTTACGGTTTTAGGGGATACTAGTAGTGTCTGAGGATCCATAAGTGTGAAGAGCGGTGTTAGCCGAGGCTCGCAGGTCATGGTACATGGTGCATCCTAAAGGGGATAAGATGTATGAATATATGAGGCAATCGTATTAGTGGCCCGAAATGAAGAGGAATATCGTTGATTATGTGTCCATATATGCTAGTTGTTACTTAGTAAAGGTGAACCATCAATAACCAACAAGAGAGTTACAACCTTTGGAAATCCCTCAATGGAAATGGGAAAGAATCTCGATGGGTTTTATTTTGGGGTTACCATGATCACAGTGTGGTCATAATTCCATTTGGGTTATTGTGGATAAATTGACGAACATGAACCGTTTCTTACCTGTTAGGAATACTTACTCCATAGAGAAGTATGCAAAGTTATTCATAACCGAGATAGTAAGACTACATAGGGTGCCACTATACATCATTTCAGATAGGGGTAGCACTTTTATCTCCATATTTTTGGAAAGCATTTCAGTATGCAATGGGAGTTCGGTTGAGTTTGAGAACAGATTTTCACCCACAGTCAAATGGCCAGACGGAAAGGTGAATCATGTGTTGGAGAATATGCTTCGAGATTTTGTATTAAACCTCAAGGGTAATTGGGATATACATTTATCGCTTGTTGAATTTGCCTACAACAATAGCCATCAGAAGACAATCGATATGGCACCATATGAGGCATTATACGGACGAACATGCCATTAGCCTAGTTGTTGGACAAGATCAGACGAACATCGAATGTTTGCACCAGACATTATCAAGGAAACTTCTGAGAAAGTGGTGCCTATTCGAGTGAGAATGAAGATAGCCCAGGATCTTCAGATGAGTTATCCTGATAAGAAGAGGCCCAAATTGGAGTTCCTAGTAGGGGGTCAACTGTTGTTGAGAGTATCCCTAATGAAAGGGGTGGTTATATTTGGAACGAGTTGGAAGTTCTCTCTGATATATATGCCCAGTTGAATACGTCTAGAACTACCTGATTACCTTCAGAGAGTACATGCCATTTTTCACGTATCCATGCTAAGGAAATTCTTGAGTCATGAGGATGAGTATCAACACATAGATCTAGATGGGCTGGATTTCCAACATAATACTAGTTACGAAGAGAGACTCATATGTATCCTTGACCATATAGAGAAAATCCTACTATTGAAGGTCATTACACTAATGAGCCTTCAGTGGTAACATCATAGTGAGGAAGAGTCCATTTGAGAGCACGAGAAGGCCATTTGAGAGCACGAGAAGGCCATACATGCAAGGCTTTCAGATTTATACTAGTCAGGTATATTCCAAATTTTGAAGACGAAATTCCTTAATTAAGGATGGAATAATGTAATACTCCGTATTTTCCCAGTATGTGTAAATAGAATATTGTGTGTGCTTGAGTGACATATAATATCACGATTTACTTATACATATATAAATAAATTTTAAAATTAAGAAACTATAAAACATTAATAGGGATTTTAAACTTGATTGTGTATTATGAAAGAGTATGGAATGGTATGGGGTTCGATAACGAGGGTTTCCTTGTTTGGATTATCCCCTCGATGTCGTGTCCCAATTACTATGAATTAGTTAAATATAATGTCGTATCACACAAAACCAATTAATTATTATTCAAGTAAATTATGACTAGTTTGCCTAATAATTTGTATGTGTGTTATTTACTATTATTAGTTATGAGGATGATAGATTATGAGGGTTGGGAGTATTTATAATAATTATTTAATTAAAATATGAATCGGGGGACTTTTAAACTAGTTAAGGAGAATTTTTGGCTAGCTACTTAAGACCTTTAGTTCGAACCAAGCCTGATTAGGTCATTAAGAGTTAGTATTGAATCAATAGGGGGCTCATTTTAACACAAAACACAAACTGGGGATCTAAGAACTTGAAGAGAAAAAGGTAAAAAGGAAGAGAAAGTATTTTTAACATTGAATCCCAAGTGTTACACTAATTTGGAGCCAAGTTTTATTTAAATTCTTGTATAATTGAATTTATTGTTGATTATGCCCATTAATTTGAATCAAAACCCTAACTAAGTGATTTGAATCTGAGTTAGATGATTGAAATTATGAAAATTCGTCATTAAAACAATTAGGACTTAATTAGAATTGATTTAGAATCATTTTAATTAAATCTTCCTAAAAATTGATGAGTTTTTAATAGATCTTGATTAGGAACTGATTTGTTAATATAATCTATTCAAAACCCTAGGCTCTTATGCTTAATATGTAGAGAATTGAAATCAATTTGTTGTGAATTGGGATGTTAGGGTTCTTGAGAGAGATAATGTGTTTTGTTTAAATTTTTGAACTTTAATTAGGACTTTGATGATATAATTGTGTTCAAATCATGTTTTGTATATAGTAACATTGTTTATATGTTATATGAATCATATATGAAGGTTTTATAGTATTTAATGAAGGTTTGAGACAAATTTGGTTGAGTTGGAGAAAACAAACCCTGTAATGGGGATTTTTCAAAACACTGACGTGATTGATCGATTTATGAAATTCATCGATCGATCGATGCTTCAGATATTTTGAAAATTTCGCCTATTGTTTTAATTTATGGATTTTTGTTTTGGTTTTGGGGGGGGGGGGGGATAACCTCTGTCCTAACTTAAGATATGTGTCATGGTTTGTAGTATGATTAGGATGACTCTACTTTAACATCATGGAAGGATTTCTTAGTTACTCTAGTTGGGACTTAAATTCCATAATTGAGATGGATACTATTTATGCCCTTTATGTAATGCATACAATGCTTGATTACTCGTGGTGAATGTACTAAGGGTGGGATTATATCTAGGGGCCACGTATGGTACCTTGGTGAGTAGAGATTACTATTTATGCCCTTTGTGTAATGCATACAATGCTTGATTACTCGTGGTGAATGTACTAAGGGTGGGATTATATCTAGGGGCCACGTATGGTACCTTGGTGAGTAGAGATTCCTTAGTCAATTTTTACCCTTGGATCACACGTCTAGGTACTCATGTCCGAGATGGATTACGGGGATATTTCCTCTATATAGTCTTTGGTATGGTATGTTATATGACTGATGGGTAGAAGTGATGATTTATCTCTCGACTTGATGAGGTCTTAGGTTTGTGACGGCCAAAGACTGTACTTAGGATGCGCGAGTGATCCCCTAAGGCATTAGAGATAGGCCTTTATTACTTAGCTTACCTATGTAATCCTTAAACTTTGATATTATCTTAATTGATTTATAACACTTGACTTTGATTAGCTTAATGTTATACCGAATTTAATTATTATTTTCATATGTGTAGATTAAAATTTTAACATAAGAGCACTTGTGATTAGGAACCTTAGATGTGTGTGATATTAGGATTGATGGCTGGGGAAAATCTAAAAACTGTTAAAATGCTAGAGGCAGATGCATAGTTATAATTTATTCCAACTTCTATTATGATTTTATTCTCTTTAAACTTGATGACATCATTGTGTATTTAACATTTTAGGACTAAGGTGCCCATTTCATAGCCTTGATCGATAGTGTTGCTCTCACTTATCCTTCTGTTGTAAATCTACTCTGGATGTAGGTGTCACTCTCTTGTGTTCCAGTTCTATCAGTTCTTTTGTTTTTTTGGTATAGCAGTGAGTTATACATATTCGTATTTGTACATTTTATAAGGTTAGTAGTTAGTGGTATTGCATGTTAGATTTTGATTTATGTGGATGGTATCAGAATTTTGAAAATCTTTCAGTAATGATATTTAGTTTTAATTTCAGTTATTTCTTTTCTCGCTTGCTTATAATGGAACTTATTTGTTTAGACTCTCGTATTATTTAATTTAGAATTAATCAATCTATTTTTAAAAACTATGGGTTGTCACACATTGATTCGTCATTATTGAGCATGGGTTAAATTAAAAAAAGAGAAATATTCACTTTCAATGAATTGATTTTCAAAAATTATTTAAGGTGAAACATAAGTATCCACCTCAACTTTATTTTTCAAATAAGAAATCATTTTATTGCAAAGTGATTCAATTTCCATATAGTCTCCATTTTCTACCTCTTTTATGACTTTGGTCAAAAGAATAATGGTTTGTTCCAAAGTTGGTATCCATTTATCAAAATCTCGAATTACTCATTTGGTTCAAAACATTCTTCAAAGTCTTAGAAGAAAAATCATCGTTGAATTCAAATAATGCATACAATTCTTTTTCCTAACAATAATTTTCCTCCCAATAATAATCATAATACTTTTCATTTTTTTTAATTGCACATGCACACCGAATGAATTCAATGGTAGGGAAGATTCACCAAAACCAAAAAATTGAAAACTATTCTCGTAACTCTTTTCAAAATTTTCATTATAATAATTTTGAAAGTTATTGTTATAATAGTTAGCAAAACTATTACCATAATAATTCACAACACCCTTATTATAAAACTTTTGCAGCCCTTTATCAGAGAAATCACTTTCCTTAGTTCCCTAAGAATCCTTTGTCTAATTTTTAAATACTCACCTAAAGTCATTTAAGAATTTTTATTTTTCTCTTTTTGTAAGTATTCACCAAAATACATTGGTTTGGGGAGCCTTTGAATTTAATACTTATGATAAAGTTGAGAACCATTACTATTACCATTACCTTACTATTACCATTACAATTACTAAAATCGCTAGAGTAGGACATTCGTAACCAATATAGCTCACTCTGATAATTCATCAAACACTTTGTGCACACCCTTTTTTTTTCAAGTTTCTTGAAGCCCAAAAGTGCAAGTCTACAAACTAAGTTAAAACAAAAAAAGAACAGTACAAGCATATACAAAGTACTAAATCAATAAAATTCTAAGAAACATCGTTCTCCCACAACAATGCCATTTTGATTGAGGGAAAACTGAGTGGTCATGTAAAGACTCGTTGCTATCGATCTAAATCTCAATAAAAGAACTGAACTTTAACTACACTTGTTTTATAAGTATAGTAACTAATTCGACTATCGAATCCACAATGAATTTTGTTAGAATTTAATCGATTTATTACTTCACAAATAAAAGTGTTGGTTTAAAAGGTTTTATACTACAATTAACACTAGGCAAGTATTGAAACTAAATTAATTGGCGAGAATTAAAGCTATAGATTGGGAATAATATCACTCACCATGGAATACATAGCATGAATGGTTATATGGTTGGATAAGCTCAAAACAAGATTAACACCCATTTAAACAATCACTTAAACCTAGGGTGTCACTCCATAAATTCTCATAAAAGCCTAATACGAGCGTTGCATCAACAACACTTCCCAAATATCAAATATGGTGCATAGATGATATACACCATTAAGGTTCCTATATATAAAATCAAGAACAATCAATCCATTAAAACAAGCTTATACCACCCTGCCATGCACTACAAAAAAATAGTTTTGGGAATTGAAGCTTTTGAGATGGATAAAATTTTAGTTCCTAAAACACACCTTTTTAGACGGGTATAATTAGAGGTCTTAAAAACTAGTAGTATTTAGAACTCCATTTATTACCCGTCCCAAAAAGTAATACCAATGGGACTACATATTAGTAGCCATGCCAAATAATACACCTTATGAGACGGCTAAAAAATTAGTTTCCACGCTTAACACTTTCATCTCCCACTTCTTCAACTTTTCCATTAGGATTCTACATATAAAAATAAATAAAAAAGGGAAAGGGAAACCCCAAAACAAAACTTAATCCCCCGTCATTTTCTTTAACCCCAACAAAAAACCCGTCATTCGCAATTTTCTCTCACTCGCCCATTCGGCCACTGGTTCTTTTGACAATCGAAAGTGCATTAAGCTTCTGGCAAGCTCTGCGATTCTTGGGGGTAAGTCGTATTCTTGAGCCCTCTATTGAGTTAATGAACGATTCCCTATTATGATGATGTGTATGTATACATATACTCAAATGTTATACATATATAATTATATTTATTGTTAAGAATTATGAAAAATGAATTTTCTAGAGTTTGTTTCCCTTCATCGATATCAGAATGGACACAAAAGGATTTACTTGGGAAAGTTTACTCAATTGGAGTATAGCTCATTCTGATGGTACTGGCTCCTCTAGAAAACTTAGGTAAATTCTGCATATATACATATTATATTTTAGATGTGCATATGATTAGATTTTATGTCCTTTCTAACTTGTGTAAACATTATATATTGACTATAATAAGAGACGGCCTTAAGAAAAATAAGCATCACCAAACTTATTTGTTTTGTTTGGTCTCAGAAACTAGGTTGGGTATGGCTTGATATCTCACACACGCGCACACACATATGGTATTCAAATTTTAGGTGTATTTCTTTCTTGGTTGGGTATGGTATTTTATCGGCTTAATTTAGTGTGTATTTGTTTGAGTTTTGAATGTATAAGTGTGTGTATGGGTTTCAAACATGATTGTTTGAACTTGAGTTTTTTTCGAGATTCATTATACGAATCATATTGAGAATGTATAGTTTTGAAATAATCTTCCATTTAATCCCATATATTTTTTCGTTAGTAGATAATCTTCCACTTTATTTATCGATTTTCGTTAGTGTGTATTTTTTTCACCCTCATTAGCGATTTCTAAAAAGTCGATCCTTCCAAGGTATCACTCTGTCAAATTTGTTTTTCTTTAGGCATTCATTGTGTGAGAATTAAACCTCGTGTAGGATTATTCTAATTGATTGCAAAACAGAGTTGAGAGTAATAAGAATTGTAATAAGATTAGGAGTTGTTTGATGGATAGTAGCACTTGATAGAATATGATTGAATTTTTATTGATGTTAAGACATTTTATCTAATCTCGGGCATTCTAGTTATAACAACGTCGAATTGATATGGATAAGAAGTCATTTTAATTCTTGATTATTGTTTTATATCATAAGTTTTTGTACTGGATTAATTTATAATTGTGATAGGAGGTTGAGGGTGAGCTAATTGAAAACCTAGATTATCAATTGGTTATTTTAGTGTAGTTTTATAATTAATTTATGAGAATATGTATTTAGTAGTTTATCCGAATTTAGTAAAATTATTGACATATTTGTTTATAATTGATCATCTAATTCATGTTCTTTGCAAAGAGTTTATGCCATTAATTTGATTTACTATTCAATCATGATTTTATTTTGTGACATATGTGATGGACCCAATTTATACCCACATGCATCTTAATATTTAATAGATTCGTATGGTATTAATGCCACGGTCTTTAAAGAATCTAAAAAGACAAACTGTGTATATGACTACCTTTCTCTGTCTTATTCATTCTCTAATTACATAGGTTTTAATTTATTTATTTTTGTTATATTATGCTTTAGTGCATTAGGTTTGAATTACTAAAAATGATTACAAGGTTAAAGAGTTTTATATTCGATCTTGCTCAAGATATAACGAGTCAATTCACTGGGCTAAAAGTTGTGGAAGAATCTCCTAATTCTATGTTTATATGCTAAGAGGTGGTTAATTGGAGTGGGCATGATGCATAACATGTAGACAAAATGGCAAATTCAAAATAGGTTGGTATGGCAGAATGCAAGCATGAGATGAGTGGTGTGAACCTGAGACAAGGGTGTTCGGATATAATTCATCGTCCAATAAGTATGCAAGCACACATGGGCATTATACGTTTGTTTTGGGCTTAAAAGTTGCTTTGGGGGGTGTAAACTGTATACAACAATTAAGTGGCCCGAAAAAAGGCACGGACACCCCAAGAGTTACCAATGTAACCCATGGGAAATAAGGTGCCCTTACTAGACACCCGATTTCCAAAATTGATTAGTAAATGCTCATTTTAAGGTTATAATGAGCTTATAGGGCTAAAAACTTAATATTGAAACCAAAAGGATAAAAAAGAGGCGAAAACTCATTAAGAGGTAGGAAAGTAACTTGTAAGAAGTGGCCATGTCCTTCCAATTACTTCATTATTAGGTTCTTCCTTTATTATGAAATTGATCATTAAATATATTTTATAGAGTTTATCTTGATTTATGATCTTTTTTTGTTGGTGTCATTGACCTACTTACATCAATTTATATCAGAGCAATTATCGTTCCCATGTTGTATATAGTTCGTGTATGCTCTAAGTTAATGCTATAGAAAAATAGTTGAGTCAGTGGATTATGTTCAAGATGGACATTGAAATATACTTAAAGTAAGAATATAAGTCTTGGCATAAAAAAATGAATGGGTAATACGTGACACTCCTTCGTATTGTCTTTATCATTGAAGTATATGATTATGGTTGGAGCAACATATGATACAATAATATGATGCTAGTTATAAAAAAAAGTATTTAATAAAAATCTTATTGTTTGGAATCTTGTAGTGCAGATTTAATATTTTGATTAATTATATTGGTCTTCCACTACTTTGTAGTGTAAATTTGTTAGATAACAATTTCAAACTAGTTTGTAGCTAGAATCTAAAGGAGTTATTGCTGAAATGATAATTGATCTTATTATGTATTTTTTTCAAGCAAATCGTAACCTATAGTTGATTATAGTTTTGAGTGCATTGGTATTGTAACTATAATGAGGATTGCTTTGAAGTGTTGTCACAAGGAAAGTCTTGCCTGAATTGGTATAAGCCCATATTCAAGAAATAATTTTGATATTGGCTAAAGTTTAATTTGAATTGCAAATAAATTTACCGCAATTCTGCAAAGCTCAATTCTTGTGTTAAAACTTTTTTCATAAATAGTCAACATTCCAAAAATGTTATCATATCGATCTATATATCAATAAAATCAACATGGCTTGAAGCAAGTCTCACATAAATAGACAAGATATTTCTTAAATGCTATTAAATATGTATTTCTTACCTGATAGATGTTCCCAAAAGACTCTAAGTTAACTTTTTGCGTAATTATATGAGTATAGTTGCCTTCAGTATTGGATTTGTTCTTACTTGTTGTAGTGTTGTATTGTTTGTTCTCTAATATGAATTTTTTTGTTAGGTAAAGTATATTAACCTAATGGTTGATCTGTGTACGAGAGTCGTTTTTCCTTCTAAGATATCTCATATTAAGATTCTTTGAAAATCAATGCATAAAATTTCAAGAAAGTTGAGTGATCGAGCGAAAATCGAGCGGCCGTGTAATACGCGAATCATTGTTATCGGCTTCCGACCGCAATACGAAAAAAACTAAACTTTAACTAGACTCTTATGGAGTATAGTTTGGGTATCGAATCCACAGGGAATGTTTGATAGAATTTAATTGATTTATTATTTCTAAAATAAAAGTGAAAAAGATGATGATGGGGTGAGAAAGGGAAAAGAGGAAAAATAAAGAAGTTAACTAAAACTAATTAAAACTTAAGTAAATAATAAGAAAACGGGATTAGGATCACATCCCCTCCATGGGCTAAACAACGCATATAAAGAAATTTTGGTTCGAAAATATTTAACCGAGCATATTCAATTGATTATAAACATCAAACATGAAGAAATTTAATTCAACAATGAAAGATTAAAATTTCGCTCGAATATGGTCACAAGTGGGTTAATTTCGGAATATTGCTATAAACACTAATGTTGCATGAAAAAAAAAATTAAATGCATAATATTTCAACTTTAATACACGAGGTTTCAATTAATTATATTTTTACCCAAACCCTAAATTTCAAAACTCAACACCCAATAATGGCGAAAACATGATCCCAACCCTTGAACTAGCTCCTAAACATGATGGTTTTAACTACTCAAGAATTCATTAACAAGCACGTAAAAATAATGAAACAATAATAACAGTGCTAGAATTTAAGGTTACCAAGATTGAAGAACATAAACATGTAAGAAGAAATGAAAGCTTGAAGAAGAAGCGAAAAAGTTATTGAATTGAAGGTGCAAAACCTATAAATTGTTCTCTTAGATTTTCCTCCTTGATTAGGAATTTTACATTAATGAAATATATGTTAAAAGAACCCTAATGATTATATATATATATATATATATATATATATATATATATATATATATATATATATATATATATATAGGTTAGAAGTTGTTTAGAAGAGTCCCCAAAGCATCAAACTAAAGATAAGGCCAAAATAAAATTTTTGCTTCTAGCAATTTGTCACGTATCTAAAGCGTGACTAATTTTGTCACGGATTTGGTGTGTTACTAATTACGAGCCGGTTCCCTTAAATCGGAATGATTCTACTTTTTCCATCCGATCGAACCAATTCTACTCAGGAGCCAAACCAGTTCGTTTTTCTGATATCTTTGATTCTTCTCATCTTCAAATGCGCATAACTTCTTCATCGTAGCTCGGATTGAGGTGACGTTTTTTCTAGTATTCTTTTGATTTCAAGATCTTCAACTTTTAATATGTCCCAAACTCCGGAATAAGGCTAAAAAATTATAAAACTGCTCTTCAACTTCCTTTCCTTTGTTTCTTTCACTATTTCGATTTCTCTCTCGCATTCACTTGCATGAAATACCTGTAAACACATGAGAAATATACAAAATAAGAAATACTCGCCAAAAAGGGTTAGTAGCATAAATATGAGACAAATCCAAGTTAGTTACAATGAACGAAATCATAAAAAGATCGAAATTAAGAGGATAAATGTTCAATATTTACGCCTTATCAGATCCCCCTAACATAGAATGTTGCGCGTTTCGAGCAATGTAAAAGAATGAGAGTATTAGTTAAGGACCCTTCAAAAGATTTACTGGGATAGAATAACTTTTTCGTGGGCAAGTGATTGCATTTACCATATGCAATAAGTCATTAAACCCCTAGGTTACCCTAGTAGGACAAGTGGTGTCTCGTGAGGATTTTCAGTGAATATACCCACAAAATTCATTTTTTCACTCAAAGAAAATTAGAATATACTTAAAAACTATACAACTTAAACCCCCCAAAAATAATCACCATAAATTTATATCCACAAATCTCAATTTATTGTATGTGTATGCGAAGCCCAAAATTTAACCGTTAATTTTCACCGATTGATTGATACGTTAGTTTTTCAAAAATTTATTTTGATTCAATTTCTCATGGATGCACTCACAAACGAATCACTCAGAATGTGGATAATTCTCTCGGTATGCGTAATTTATAAGAGTAAATATAATGGAACACAAATTCACGCACACAATTTGAAAAGACGGAATTATTTGAGGTGAAAAAATCTCTTCCACAGAATACGGTCATTGGAAAACGAGAACCATTATCTCTTATTCACACTTCTCTCATCTTATCTTTTCGTATTTTAGCTCTCCATGCGGTAAGTAATTTCGAAATTTGAACTCGGTTAAGACTTTCTCGGGTTATAAGATGCATTGGGTAAAATTGGGAATAGTTAAAAAATTTTGAAATTGGAAAATATTCGTATGATGTCCATTAGTGATTTGTCGGGCTTTTACTCATCTTCTCTTTTTTTTCCATTTTTTTGACATTTTTTCTTTTCTCGCTATTTATGTTGAGCATTTTCCTTCTTCTTTTTATCTTGCCCATTTTTATGCACTTTTTGAAAGTATTTTTTTATTTTTTAATTTTCACAATTCCGGTCCAATTGGTTTATTTGGGTTACAAACGAGAAGGGAAAATTTTTATTAGGCTCAAATTGGATTGAAAATGGAAAATTTTCATAACTTTTTATGGTTAATATTTTTGGGTAACGAACGAGGGTCTGCTTCATTGTTCGAACTACTATTTTTTTTTATCATATGTGTCTCGAGAATGTTTTAATTTAGAGTTATTTAAGCGCACTTTTCGAGGCAACGTCTCACTCGTTTTCCATAATCGATCAAAATAAAAAAAATTGAGATCTTCAACGACTTACATTAGCGCTAAATCGAACATTGATTTAACCATTAACTTGGATTGATTTAAAAACTCACAAAAATGATACGCTCGAAATCTCACCAGGTCGATTAATCTCCACACTTATTCGCAAAGTCATCAATTTTAGCTCAATTTTCATCTTTGGTCAATTTTGACTTTGTGCATTTGATTTTTACAATTGAGACTTCAAACAAATTTTTTGTGATATTTTTGAAAATTTTAAATTCCAATTTTTATTTATTTTAAAGGAAAATATATTTGGCCTTTTCGAATTTTTCAATTTTTTTTGAAACTTTAGAAATTTTTTTGGATTTTTGATTCAATTCTCTAGAAAAATCATACTTGGAACGAACATGTGATCAAGTCAATGAATCTAAACAATCATACTTGGAACAAACATGTGATCAAGTCAATGAATCTAAACAATAAACGGAAAGAATATCCCACACCCCCGAACTTAAATGTTGCATTGTCCTCCATTCGAATTAAGAACACAACATAAAGAGAGGAAAATAAAGATATTACCCAAATGGAGCGATCCCCGATAAGTACGAGTCAGTTGAATCTACAAAATATTTTGGAACCAAGCATAACAAAAACTTCAACTAATTACTCTAAACTATAAAAAAAGGAAAAGGAAAGAAAGAAACTAACTATGTACAACCTACGATTTGAATTTTTAATAAGTTATACACTAAAAGTCAAAAAATTTGAGACTGCACCAAAGATACAATATGACTTTGAGGATTAATCGGTGTACCCTCATTTTCAAGTATGCCTCACGAAAAATAAAATATTCATTTGAACAACGAAAGGCATGTGTGAGATGGAAAAAATGAACCATCACCAATTAAAATTTTCAAAGGGATGATGGGAATTTGGATGCTGTGGGGACAAGTAAAATTGGGATCTAAGAAAAATAGAATAACCTCCCAAATATTTTTCAAGTAGAAAACAATTTATGAAAAGAGTCCTCCTCGGTAAGAAGTTTAAAAGTTTCAAAAGTTTTCCACACATCGGCCACCTCATTTACTGGCCTACGGTTCAACGCGTCTGCTACCACGTTAGCCTTCCCTCGGTGATATTGGATATCAAACAGATAATCCTTCACAAACTCAAGCCACCAACGTTGACGCATATTCAGTTCCTTCTGCGTGAAAAGGTATTGTAGAGACTTGTGGTCTGTGAACAACCGAAATTTCTCCCCCAGGAGATAGTGTCTCCAAATCCGAAGAGCGAAAACGACTGCCGCTAACTCCAAGTCGTGGGTGGGATAATTCTTCTCGTGAGGCTTAAGCTTACGGGAAGCATAATCTATGGCCTGACTCTCCTGTTGTATCACACCTTCAAGTCCTTGTAAGGACGCATCGGCGTAGACTAGATACTCAACTCCCGGCTGGGCAATGCTAACACAGGCGCTGAGGTCAACTTGTCCTTCAACTCATCAAACGCCAACTGACAGGCATCGCTCCAGATGAATGGCACACCTTTGCGAGTGAGATATGTAAAAGGACCCGCTATCTTTGAGAAACCCCGAATAAACCTTCGGTAATATCCTGCTAGGCCCAAGAAACTACGAATCTCAGTCGGTGTCGTGGGCTGTCCCCACTCCCTCACCGCGGATACCTTCCCCGGATCAACAGATATCCCCCGGTATGAAATGATATGCCCCAAAAACTGAACCTCCTTCAGCCAAAATCCACATTTCTCGTACTTTGCATATAGCTCGTTCTGACGCAGCGTCTGCAAAACCTGCCTCAAATGCTCGGCGTGCTCCTCTTCTGTCTGGGAGTAAACCAGAATGTCATCAATAAAGATAATGATGAACAGGTCTAGGAACTCTCTGAATACCATATTCATCAAGTCCATAAACACGGCTGGAGCGTTGGTCAAGCCAAAAGGCATAACCCGAAACTCATAGGAACCATATCTCGTCAAGAAAGCAGTCTTCGAGAGGTCCTATTCCCTGATACGAAACTGATGGTATCCCGATCGTAAATTAATCTTTGAGAAGAAGCAAGCTCCTCTCAACTGGTCAAATAAGTCATCGATTCGGGGCAACGGATACTTATTCCGTATCGTGACTTTATTCAACTCCCGGTAATCTACACATAATCTCAACGATCCATCCCTCTTCTTTTCGAACAACACAAGGGCACCCCACGGTGAAGTACTCCTTCGGATAAACCCCTGACCCAACAACTGCTCTATCTGATCCCTTAGCTCTCTCATCTCCGCTGGAGCCATACGGTACAGTGCGCGGGCAATTGGTCGAGTGCCCGGCGTCAAATTGATAACAAAATCTATCTCCCTACTAGGAGGAAATCCAGGTATATCCTGAAATACATCAGCGAACTCACTCACAACGGTAATCGAATCAAGTGGTATTATCACTTCCTTATAGGTCTCCTCCTTTATGTAATACAAGTGTGTGGACGATCCTCCCTCGGGGCGAGGCATCACCACTAAAAGCATCTCCTACCCAGGAATGGAAAAAATAATACTACTACTGAAATAATCAATCATGGCTCGGTACGCAACTAGCCAATCCATACCAACAATCACATCGTACTCAGTCATCTCTAATAGTAGCATATCAGCGGGTAGAGTAAATCTCCCTATCTCTATACCCACACCTCTACAAATAAGGGAAATCACGGAACCCCCACACAACGGTGAATCTACGCAAGTAACCATGCTCTCTGCAGTGTCTAACAACCCCAAAGTGCGTGCAAATCTCGTGGCAATGAAACAGTGTGTGGCCCCCGTATCAAATAAAATACGCCTCATAGTCCCCTGAATAGAGAACATACCCTCAATGGCACTGCGGCATGCTGGAGTTGGTAAACGAGCCCATACTGAAGCTGTCCCTACTGGACTATGACTGCTGGGATGGGTGGCAAAGTTGGCATCTGTGGTGCTGCTGGGAGGGCGACGGGAAACATAGGTCTCTGGGGCTCATGTCGAGCACCCTGCTACTGCTGTTGTGGGGCCGGACCCCTATCAGGACACTCCTGGCGCTTGTGGCCAATCTTGCCACAAATGAAGAATTTCTCCGGAAAGTTCCCCCCTCTCTGACCCTGCTCCCCACTGCCCTGGTGGCCATTGCCATTCCTCCCCTGGCCGTGATGAAACTGCTGTTGTTGGACCTGCTGGCCGTGCTGACCCTGCTGGCCCTTACAAAAACCTCCCTGACCATTTCTGAAACCCCCAGATCTGAACCTCTTAAAATCTCCTGGCTGGGAACTCTGATCTCCCTGCCTATGCTGACCCTGAGCAGATTGTGCCCCGCTGGCACCATTTCCCCCTGTCCTGCCCTGATGGCTGGACTCTCCTGATCGCTTACTCTCTGACATGTGAAAGCGGTGGTCCTGACAGTGAAGCAGTGCCACGTTAACCACATCAGAATAAGTGGCCAACGAGAGATTACCCAACAAGTGCTGACGGATCCTCCAAGTCAACCCATCCATGAACTTCTGAATCTTCTTCTCCTCGGTTGGAATTTCATCAGGAACGATGTTCAAGAGATTAGTGAACTAAGCCTCATACTCGACCACGGTCCTCCCCTCCTGCTTGAGGTTCGTTAACTTCCTCCTCATTTCGGTGTGAACGACTGATGGAAAATATTTGCCATCGAACCGCACCCAAAACTCCTGTATAGAAAGGGCATCTCTCTCCTCCGGGGTGGTAATGGACTCCCACCACTACAACGCTGATCCTACTAGCTTAAAAGTAGCCAGTATCTATTTTTGTACCTCCATACACTCATACATCCTCAAATGCCTTTGAATGTCCTTCTTCCATTGGCTGGACACAACAACATCGGAGCTACCTACAAACTCTGGAGGGTGTGCTTTCTGAAAAGTATCACGAACACGTTCCCAAGCAGACGGGAATGCATGAGCCTGAACTGGCGCTGCTGCCGATGCCTGGGGTGGTGCCTGTTGCACAACTACGAGGGCAGCATTTACCGCTTGGGCTACAATAGCTGCAACCTCTATGGCATTCAAGGAGCCCTGAACTGGTGCAGGCTGTGGCTCGGGCTGAGAATCCCTGGGAACTCGATGTGCACGTCGTGGAGGCATCTTAAATGAGAGTAAAGTCTTATAAGTTCGCAGTTATTATCTCAAAATAGCTGAAGAGCGAAACATACACAAAAGAATACAACAATCCTAAAATATAGGGCTCTACATCAAAGAAAGCTCAGCGGAAACATAACAAGCCGTACAGATCCTAAGGACACTAGAACCTGATGCTCTGATACCACCTGTGACACCCCGACTAATTAAATACCGGGTAGCTACTCCTTTATTCAAATTAATTCAAAATGTCAAGTTCGTTCAGTTCGTAGCATCACTGTCGAAAACGTTTTAATAGTTACTAGCCACCTAATATTTAAAAAGTGAGTTGTCAATTTTAATTGAATTCGATTTACATACAACCAAATTAAATTATGAATTACTGATACCACAACCACATCAAAGTCACAATAAATAACGATGTAATAAACTGAATCTGGAGGAATACTCCTCACAACAATTTGAATGCTGAAATAATCCAATAAGAGCCTGAATCATTAAATTTAATTACAACCCAAAACATAAAATAAAAACTGAGTAAATAAGATGTCTCTGAAAGGAAAGGGGCGACATGCCCTACAGATGAAGAATCTGAAGTAGAGTCAAGATATAAAGTGGAGGCGTCTACTATCGAGGTCCTGTAACTTCCACAACAGCTACAACACGTCGCGGGAATAGAACTCCTATGCTTGGTGTCCTTGTGGCTGGGCACCTAAAAAGGTTTTTACAAAAATAGATTTGAAAGCAAACAGGTTAGAGCTCGATTGTGAAAAATAGTTTAAAATACAGCAAGTGTTTAATATAATTAAACAGTGAATATAAAGTACATGATAGTGCGTGCACTCACATGAGTTCTTCACCTCTCAACTAATTGTGCACTCATATCGTACCCGTACTCGTTCTAGTTATTCCCATATCGAACTAGTCCAATACACAATCTAACATTTCTATACGATTCACGATTTAAGTCTCGACGTCTTGATTTAAATAGAGAGCTTTACTTTCCTTCTTAGTTCCCATATTAGTCATGCTAATCACTAGAGATTTTCCATTTTTAACTCTACTAAAATATTGCTATTATTCACACTTACATTTATTCATGTCAGTTCAATTCAATTAGCAATATATTATTCTCATCATAAATATACAATACTCGCATCCCGAGACTAAGCTGCGGTGCACACATACTCTGCTATCCAATACCGGTACATCACGTACATAAGGACCACGTATTCCGAATCTCTCAGGAATCGTTTTCAATAAACAACAATCACATATAACGGAGGCGAACATAGTTCACATCACATGGGTCACGCACATACCTACGCTCCCATGATCAGCAGACTTATCAACTTCTCAATATGTCCTTCTCTGACCTATGTCCTCGAGGTACCAATATAAATCCCCCCCGTAGGCACACAAAGATAAGATGGCCCTGATCGAACGCCGACCTCCCGTGATAGCAAGTATGGTAGGTATGTTATACACAAATAACTACATATACCAAGCATTCACACATCTTCGGTATCCTATAATATTAATAGAGGTATATTTCTCATTCTTATACGGCCATTTCATGTTACACGTTTATAAGTCCCCGATTTATATACATTAAAGTTATCAACTCTTCTCACGTTGTAATTTTAGTTACTGATACCCTATCCCATTAGTGTCGTCCGGTTTACTACTTAATCCCAAGTTTTAATCCTCAATGTACTTCCAATCTCACAAATATATCCACTAGTCATCAAGGGAAGGTTAACACTCAATTATATAAGTCTACTAGAAGTTTTAAATAAAATCAGGCCTAAAAGGCATTCTCTCAACTCGTTAGAAATCTCGTTCGATCGAGGTCGTTCGAACGAATGGCTTCGAACGAACTACCAACTCGTTAGAAGGGGTAGTGTCATCTCGTTAGAAGTCTCGTTCGAACGACCTGGGCAGGTCTTCTAACGAGATGGCAGAATACGCCCAGAAAATTCCCAATTCGTTTTCCTCAATTTTTCTCTTCTCTAAATTCATCCTAAGATCATCCCAATCGAATTTTAATGTTCTTAAACTTCATTAAATCCTCTTAGGTCGTTTCTTAACATATTTTTGAGGTCAAATCCTCCTAATCAACATGTATTATCATTAATCCCCAAATATTACCCCAAACCCTATGAACATGAATCCAGAATTTTATTATGCCTAATTACTCATCATAAATCCGTTTTTAAATCATCAAAGTTAATTCTTCGAATACCAAATTCGTCCATAACCATTCTACATGTAATTCCTAACCCAACTTTAGAGTTTCTACAACAATTTCATTAGTTTTCCTCAAAACTTTCAAGACAAAACAGTTTCTACACTAAACAGGGAAGAAATATTCAATGCACTTAAAAATATCAAAACACTTGCCTCAGATTTGTTCTTCAGATTTGTTGCCGGTGTTTCATGGTTGATCCTTCCCTCTTTATGGTCACAATCTCTTCCAAAAATGATGGTGTTGGGTGTTTTTGGTTTGGAACTCTATGATAACTCCTCTCTAACTCCCGTAGCCCACTTCTAATGCTTTTGGCTGGTAATGGACTTAGTGGCCCCTTTAAAAATATAAATATAAACTCTAAATTTCGTGGGTTTTAATTCTCTTATTTTTAAAACTACCAAAATACCCTTCTAGGTTGCCGGTTTGGCCTAAAAATTCCCCGGGACCCAAACTAAACCCTCGGCTAGTGTTTTCTGATTATTTCGACCCTTCCGAACACGTTGGCGCACTCAAAATGATCATTCGGTTGATAAAAATATAATTCATTTTTTAATTAAAATAATTGCATTCCTGATGCGACTGACACGCCCGTCCAAACTAAATTTCCAAATTGTCGTATTTCTGACTCGCGACAATTTTAAAATTTTCAATACTCATATATTACCATATATACTTAGAAATATTCACTTTTACATCGTAATCAAATACCTACTCACATCTCGCTAGTATTTATATCCGTATTAATTCCCAATTAGTTCCCATTTAATTCAATTAATCCCTTAAATAAAAATCAATACAATTACGGGGTATTACATACTTCCCCCCTTATAACAGAATTTCGTCCCGAAATTCGGAACTAAAGAGTACCTGGTAAAAATAACTCTGGATAACGCTCGGGCATCTCATTCTCGCGCTCCCATGTGGACTCCTCGGCATTATGATGCCGCCACTGCACGCGTACTAACGGTACTATCTTCGACCTCAGCTTCCTCTCGCTGTGGTCCAGAATAGCGATCGGCCCCTCCTCATAGGAACTATCAGGCTGAAGATCGATGTCCTCTAAAGCAATGTGAGTATGGGCCAAATCGTCCCTAAGATATTTCCTTAGTGAGGAAATATGGAACACGTCATGAATCCTATGCAAGTGTTCCGGTAACCCGAGTCTATACGCAACTGGCCCAATCCTCTCGATGATAGGAAATAGCCCCACGTATCTTGGTGCCATTTTCCCCTTCTTCCCAAAATGCATGATCCCCTTCATGGAAGATACTCTGAGTAACACCTGGTCCCCCACCTTGAATTCTCTGAAGAACCTCTTGGCATCATCATAGCTCTTCTGTCGGTCCTGAGCTACTCGAATACGGCTCCGTATCATCTCAATCTTAGTCGAAGTGTCCTGAATCACTTTCGACCCAAGTAGTTTGTTATCCCCCACCTCTAACCAACATGCTGGGGAACGACAAGGTCTACCATACAACGCCTCAAATGGAGCCATGCAAATGGTGAACTGGTAGGAGTTATTATAAGCAAACTCCACCAGTGGAAGGTACTACTCCCATCCACCTCCAAAATCTCGAATACACATACGCAACATATCCTCCAACATCTGGTTTGTCCATTCTGTTTTCCCATCAGTCTGCTGGTGGTATGTCGTACTCATTCGCAATTCCGTACCCATGGCCTCCTGGAAACTCTCCCAAAATCGTGAAACAAATATCTTGTCTCGGTCGGACACGATATTTAGAGTCACCCAATGAAGTCTCACTAGCTTCGCAATAAAAATCTGGGCATACTATCCTGTAGTGTAATCTGTGCTCATGGGTAGAAAATGAGCAACTTTGGTCAACCTATCCACAATTACCCATATGGAGTCGTGACCCCTCTGTGACGTAGGTAACCCCGTGATAAAGTCCATGGATATGATATCCCATATCCACATCGGAACCTCTAACGGTTGTAGAAGTCCTGTCGGCTTCTGATGATCCACCTTTACTAGCTGACAAGTGGAGCATTTAGAAACGAACACGGCGATATCTCTCTTCATCCCGCTCCACCAGTACTGTCGTCTCATGTCTTGGTACATCTTATCCCCACCAGGGTGTATCGCGAACCGTGAGCCGTGCGACTCTGTCATTACCTCGTGCCGCAAGTCTTCCCCTTTCGGAATGACAAGTCTCCCAATGAAGCGTAATCCCCCGTCTGAACTAACGGTATAGGACTTGGCTCCCTCTGCTAGTAATCGGACTATCTGCTCCTGACAGAACGAGTCATTTGCCTGGGCCTTTACCACTCCCGTAACAATCTGAGGTGTAACATTCATCACAGACATGAATGATCGGGCCACTGTATCCTGGTGTCCTAACTCCTTCCACTTAGTTTTCCACACCTCGGCCACCTCATTTACTGGCCTACGGCTCAACGCGTTTGTTACCACATTAGCCTTACCTGGGTGATATTGGATATCAAACTGATAATCCCTCACAAACTAAAGCCACCGACGTTAATGCATATCCAGTTCCTTCTGCGTGAAGAGGTATTGTAGAGACTTGTGGTCTGTGAACAACCGAAATTTCTCCCCCATGAGATAGTGTCACTAAATCCGAAGAGCGAAAATGACTGACACTAACTCCAAGTCGTGGGTGGGGTAATTCTTCTCGTGAGGCTTAAGCTTGCGGGAAGCATAAGTTATGGCCTGACTCTCATGTTGTAGCACACCTCCAAGTCCTTGTAAGGACGCATCGGTGTAGACTAGATACTCAACTCCCGGTTTGGGCAATGCTAACACAGGCGCTGAGTTCAACTTGTCCTTCAACTCATCAAATGCCAACTGATAGGCATCGTTCCAGATGAATGGCACGCCTTTGCGAGTCAGATGTGTCAAAGGACCCACTATCTTTGAGAAACCCCGAATAAACCTTCTGTAATATCCTGCGAGGCTAAAGAAACTAGAGATCTCAGTCGGTGTTGTGGGCTGTCCCCACTCCCTCACCGCGGATACCTTCCCCGAATCAACAGATATCCCCCGGTCTGAAATGATATGCCCTAAAAACTGAACCTCCTTCAGCCAAAATCCACATTTCTCGTACTTTGCATATAGCTCGTTCTGACGCAGCGTCAGCAAAACCTGCCTCAAATGCTCGGCGTACTCCTCTTCTCTCTGGGAGTAAACCAGAATGTCATTAATTAAGACAATGATGAACTGATCTAGGAACTCTCTGAATACCCTATTCATCAATTCCATAAACACGGCTGGACCGTTGATCAAGCCAAAAGGCATAATCCGAAACTCGTAGGAACCATATCCAGTCAAGAAAGCAGTCTTCGAGACGTCCTGTTCCCTGATATGCAACTGATGGTATCCCGATCCTAAATCAATCTTTGAGAAGAAGAAAGCTCCTCTCAACTGGTCAAATAAGTCATCGACTCGGGCAAACGGATAGTTATTCCATATCGTGACTTTATTCAACTCCCGGTAATCTACACATAATCTCAATGATCCATCCCTCTTCTTTACGAACAACACAGGGGCACCCCACGGTGAAGTACTCCTTCGGATAAATCCCTGACCCAACAACTTCTCTATCTGATCCCTTAGCTCTATCATCTCTGCTGGAGTCATACGGTACGGTGCGCGGTCAATTGGTCGAGTGCCAGGCGTCAAATCGATAACAAAATCCATCTCCCTACTAGGAGGTAATCCAAGTATATCCTGAAATACATCAGCGAACTCACTCACAACGGGAATCGAATCAAGTGGTATTATCACTTCCTTATAGGTCTCCTCCTCTTTGTAATACAAGTGTGTGGACGATCCTCCCTCGGGGCGAGGCATCGCCACTAAAAACATCTCCTGCCCGGGAATGGAAAAAATTTTACTCCTACTGAAACAATCAATCATGGCTCGGTACGCAACTAGCCAATCCGTACCAACAATCGCATCGTACTCAGTCATCTCTAATACTAGCATATCAGCGGGTAGAGTAAATCTCCTTATATCTATACCCACACCTTTACAAATAAGGGAAATCACGGAACCCCCACTCAACGGTGAATCTATGCAAGTAACCGTGCTCTCTGCAGTGTCTAACAACCCCAAAGTGCGTGAAAATATCGTGGCAATGAAACAGTGTGTGGCCCCCGTATCAAATAAAATACGCTCCATAGTCCCCTGAATAGAGAACATACCCTCAATGGCCGGTGTATCCTGTGGGACTGCGGTAGGCTGAAGTTGATAAACTCGCCCGTACTGAAGTTGTCCCTGCTGGACTGGGACTGCTGGGATGGGTCGCCAAGCTGGCATCTGTGGTGCTGCTGGGAGGGCGACGGGAAACATAGGTCTCTGGGGCTCATGTCGAGCACCATGCTGCTGCTTCTGTGGGGCCCGGCCCCTATCAGAACACTCCTGGCGCTTGTGGCCAATCTTGCCACAAATGAAGCATTTCCCCAAAAAGTTCCCCCCTCTCTGACCCTGCTGCCCACGGCCTTGGTGGCCGTTGCCATTCCTCCCCTGGCCATGCTGGCCCTGATGAAACTGCTGTTGTTGGCCCTGCTGGACGTGCTGACCCTACTGGCCCAGACGAAAACCTCCCTGACCATTTTTGAAACCCCCAGATCTGAACCTCTTAAAATATCCTTGATGGGAACTCTGATCTCCCTGCCTATGCTGACCCTGAGCAGATTATGCCCCGCTGGCACCATTTCCCCCTGTCTTACCCTGATGGCTGGACTCTCCTGACCGCTTAATCTCTGACATGTGAAAGCGGTGGTCCTGGCCGTGAAGCAGTGCCGCATTAACCACGTCAGAATAGGTGGCCAACGAGAGATTACCCAACAAGTGCTGACAAAACCTCCAAATCAACCCATCCATGATCTTCTGAATCTTCTTCTCCTCGGTTGGAATTTCATCAGGAACGATGTTAAAGAGATTAGTGAACTCAGCCTCATACTCGACCACGGTCCTCCCCTCTTGCTTGAGGTTCATTAACTTCCTCCTCATTTCGGTGTGAACGGCTGATCGAAAATATTTGCGATCGAACCGCACCGAAAACTCCTTTATAGAAAGGGCATCTTTCTCCTCCGAGGTGGTAATGGACTCCCACCACTGCAACGCTGATCCTACTAGCTTAAAAGTAGCCAGTATATGTTTCTTTACCTCCGTGCACTCATACATCCTCAAATGTCTTTGAATGTCCTTCTTCCATTGGTTGAACACAACAACATCGGAGCTACCTGTAAACTCCGGAGGGTGTGATTTTGGAAAAGCATCACGAACACGTTCCCAAGCAGACGGGAATGCATGAGCCTGAACTGGCGCTGCTGCCGATGCCTGGGGTGGTGCCTGCTGCACAACTACGAGGGCGGTATTTACCGCTTGGGCTACAATAGCTGCAACCTCTACGGCATTCAAGGAGCCCTGAACTGGTGCAGGCTGTGGCTCGGGCTGAGCATCCCTGGGAACTCACTGTGCACGTCGTGGAGGCATCTGAAATGAGAGTAAGGTCTTATAAGTTCGCAGTTATGATCTCAAAATAACTGAAGAGAAAAACATACACAAAAGAATACAACAATCCTAAAATATAGGGCTCTACATCAAAGAAAGCTCAGCGGAAACATAACAAGCCGTACAAATCCTAAGGACACTAGAACCTGATGCTCTGATACCACCTGTGACACCCCGACTAATTAAATACCGGGTAGCTACTCCTTTATTCAAATTAATTCAAAATGTCAAGTTCGTTCAGTTCGTAGCATCACTGTCGAAAACGTTTTAATAGTTACTAGCCACCTAATATTTAAAAAGTGAGTTGTCAATTTTAATTGAATTCGATTTACATACAACCAAATTAAATTATGAATTACTGATATCACAACCACATCACAGTCACAATAAATAACGATGTAATAAACTGAATCTGGAGGAATACTCCTCACAACAATCTGAATACTAAAATAAACCAATACAAGCCTGAATCATTAATTTAATTACAACCCAAAACATAAAATAAAAACTGAGTAAGTAAGATGTCTCTGAAAGGAAAGGGGCGACATGCCCTACAGATGAATGAATCTGAAGTAGAGTCAAGATATAAAGTGGAGGCGTCTACTATCGAGGTCCTGTAACTTCCACAGCAGCTACATCACGTCGCGGGAATAGAACTCCTATGCTTGGTGTCCTTGTGGCTGGGCACCTAAAAAGGTTTTTACAAAAATAGATTTGAAAGCAAACAGGTGAGAGCCCGGTTGTGAAAAACCGTTTAAAATACAGCAAGTGTTTAATATAATTAAATAGTGAATATAAAGTACATGATAGTGCGTGCACTCACATGAGTACCTCACCTCTCAACTAATTGTGCACTCCTATCGTACCCGTACCCGTTCTAGTTATTCCCATATCGAACTAGTCCAATACACAATCTAACATTTCTATACGATTCACGATTTAAGTCCCGACATCTTAATTTAAATAGAGAGCTTTACCTTCCTTCTTAGTTCCCATATTAGTCATGCTAATCACTAGAGATTTTCCATTTTTAACTCTACTAAAATATTGCTATTATTCACACTTACATTTATTCATGACAGTTCAATTCAATTAGCAGTATATTATTCTCATCATAAATATACAATACTCGCATCCCAAGACTAAGCTGCGGTGCACACATACTCTGCTATCCAATACCGGTACATCGCGTACATAAGGACCACGTATTCCGAATCTCTCAGGAATCGTTTTCAATAAACAACAATCATATATAACGGAGGCGAACACAGTTCAAATCACATGGGTCACGCACATACCTACGCTCCCATGATCAGCAGACTTATTAACTTCTCAATATGTCCTTCACTGACCTATATCCTCGAGGTACCAATCTAAATCCCCCCCGTAGGCACACAAAGATAAGATGGCCCTGATCGAACGCCGACCTCCCGTGATAGAAAGTGTGGTAGGTATGTTATACACAAATAACTACATATACCAAGCATTCACACATCTTCGGTATCCCATAATATTAATAGAGGTATATTTCTCATTCTTATACCGCCATTTCATGTTACACGTTTGTAAGTCCCCGATTTATATACATTAAAGTTATCAACTCTTCTCACGTCATAATTTTAGTTACTGATACCCTAGCCCATTGGTGTCGTCCTTTTTACTACTTAATCCCAAGTTTTAATCCTCAACGTACTTCCAATCTCACAAATATATCCACTAGTCATCAAGGGAAGGTTAACACTCAATTATATAAGTCTACTAGAAGTTTTAAATAAAATCAGGCCTAAAAGGCATTCTGTCAACTCGTTAGAAATCTCGTTCGAACGAATGGCTTTGAACGAACTACCAAATCGTTAGAAGGGGTACTGTCATCTCGTTAGAAGTCTCGTTCGAACGAGGTCGTTCGAACGACCTGGGCAGGTCTTCTAACGAGATGGCAGAATACGCCCAGAAAATTCCCAATTCATTTTCCTCAATTTTTCTCTTCTCTAAATTCATCCTAAGATCATCTCAATCGAATTTTAATGTTCTTAAACTTCATTAAATCCTCTTAGGTCGTTTCTTAACATATTTTTGAGGTCAAATCCTCCTAATCAACATGTATTATCATTAATCCCCAAATATTACCCCAAACCCTATGAACATGAATCCAGAATTTTATTATGCCTAATTACTCATCATAAATCCGTTTTTAAATCATCAAAGTTAAGTCATCGAATACCAAATTCATCCATAACCATTCTATATGCAATTCCTAACCCAACTTTAGAGTTTCTACAACAATTTCATTAGTTTTCCTCAAAACTTTCAAGACAAAACAGTTTCTACACTAAACATGGAAGAAATATTCAATGCACTTAAAAATATCAAAACACTTGCCTCAGATTTTTTCTTCAGATGTGTTGCCGATGTTTCAAGTTTGATCCTTCCCTCTTTATGGTCACAATCTCTTCCAAAAATGATGGTGTTGGGTGTTTTTGGTTTGGAACTCTATGATAACTCCTCTTTAACTCCCATAGCCCACTTCTAATGCTTTTGGATGGTAATGGCCTTAGTGTCCCCTTTAAATATATAAATATAAACTCTAAATTTCGTGGGTTTTAATTCCCTTATTTTTAAAATTACCAAAATACCCTTCTAGGTTGCCGGTTTGGCCTAAAAATGCCCTGGGACCCAAACTAAACCCCCGGCTAGTGTTTTCTGACTATTTCGACCCTTCCAGACACGTTGGCGCACTCAAAATGATCATTCGGTTGATAAAAATATAATTCAATTTTTAATTTAAATAATTTCATTCCTGACGCGACTGACACGCGCGTCCAAACTAAATTCCCCAAATTATCGTATTTTTTACTCGCGACAATTTTAATATTTTCAATACTCATATATTACCATATATACTCAGAAATATTCAGTTTTACATCGTAATCAAATACCAACTCACATCTCGCTAGTATTTATATTCGGATTAATTCTCAATTAGTTCCCATTTAATTCAATTAATCCCTAAAATAAAAATCAATAAAATTACGGGGTATTACAAGTCTGGGTATCGAATCCACAGGGAATGTTTGATAGATTTCAATTGATTTATTATTTCTAAAATAAAGGTGAAAAAGATGATGATGATGAGGTGAGAAAAGGAAAAGGGGAAAAATAAAGAAGTTAGCTAAAACTAATTAAAACTTAAGCAAAGAATAAGAAAACGGGATTAGGATCACATCCCCGCCATGGGCTAAACAACGCGTATAAAGAATTTTGGTTCGAAAATATTTAACCGAGCATATTCAATTGATTATAAACATCAAACATGAAGAAATTTAATTCAACAATGAAAGATTAAAATTTCGCTCGAATATGGTCACAAGTGGATTAATTTCAGAATATCGATATAAACACTAACGTTGCATGACAATGAAATTAAATTGCATAATATTCCAACTTTAATACATGATGTTTCAATTAATTATATTTCTACCCAAAATCTAACTTTCAAAACTCAACACCCATCAATGGCGAAAACATGATCTCAACCCTTGAACTAGCTCCTAAACACGATGGTTTTAACTACTCAATAATTCATTAACAAGCACGTAAAAATAATGAAACAATAATAACAATGCTAGAATTTAAGGTTACCAAGATTGAATAACATAAACATGTAAGAAGAAATGAAAGCTTGAAGAAGAATCGAAAAAGTTATTAAATTGAAGGTGCAAAATTTGTAAATTATTCTCCTAGATGTTCCTCCTTGATTAGGAGATTTTACATTAATGAAATCTATGTTAAAACAACCCTAACGATTAAATATATAGGTTAGAAGTCGTTTAAAAGAGTCCCAAAAATATCAAACTCTTTTGGCTAAAAGATAAGGCCAAAATAAAATTACCATTTCTAGCAATTTGCCATGATTCTAAAGCGTGACTAATTTTATCACGGATATGGAGTGTTACTAATTGTGAAATGGTTCCCTTAAACCGAACCAATTCTATTTTTTTAGTTGATTGAACCGATTCTACTCTGGAACCGAACCAGTTCGTTTTTTAGATATCTTTTATTCTTCTCATCTTCAAATGCGTATAACTTCTTCACCGTAGCTCGAATTGAGGAGCCATTTTTTCTTGTATTCTTATGATTTCAAGCTCTTAAACTTTCCATTTGGCCCGAGCTCTGGAATAAGGATGAAAAATTACAAAAATTCCCTTCAACTTCTTTTCCTTTGTTTCTTTCACTGTTTCGATATCTCTCTCACATCACTGCATGAAATACCCGTAAAACACACGAGAAATACACAAAAGAAGAAATACTCACAAACAATGGTTAGTAGCATAAATATGAGAAATCCAAGTTAGTTACAATGCACGGGATCATAAAGAGACCGAAATTAAGGGGATAAGTGTGAAATATTTACGCCTTATCATTGAGTAAGTTTTGATGTCGACCATTGATTACAATAATATTAGTTTTTCTTAAAACACTAATATAAAAATGCCTAGAACTCCCGTCCTGTCCAAAACGACAGATTTGCAAAGCAACAACATCGAGCATGTGGGAAGCTTTCCTCATCTTGAATATTTGTGTACCAGGACATGTTCTTCTCCGATATTCCTTCCAACAGGCTAAAATATACCCAACATGTTTTAGTCACTTCATGTTTTTAGTTGCAAGAATATAGATCCATAGTTGGAGAAATTTTATCCACACAACAATAATATATCTTCAATTATTTTATCGATGGTTGGATGAATCTGAAATCCTTAACTAAGTGTTCATTCATCTCCAAAAAGATTTAAGGTGAAATACTTACCAAGATTATCTCTAACATCATCAAAGAATAATTTTTCACTCGATTGAAGGTGAAATATTTCAACTTGAAAAAAAATATTTCACTATAACTCAAGTGAAAAATATTTCACCCTAACCAAAAGAGACCATTGCAGCATGTATTCCGCTAAATAATGGACAAAGAGTTGCCAAGTTTGGATCATCTTTGTTATTGTCCCAAGCTTCTTCAAACTGAAGGCCTTTGCATTATTGTAGCAAGATTAGTATCTGAAGACCACGTGATCTAATATCTTTGCGAGCCATTTTCAATGTTGCCTCCTTGTGTAGAATGACCAATTCATCCACCAACCTTTCAATGTAGTGAATTCCTTATCCACATCAACTCTATAACTGTTTTGGCACGATCAAGAATAAGCAAAACAGTTTCATCGTCATATGGATGAATCCACTAAAAGAAAAGTGGAAAAATGCTGCTGAAATAGGCTAATAATACAAATACAAATCCACTAAAAAGAGGCACAATGTGCTTAAGGCATGAAATACATCGTTCCTTATTCCCTGGTTGTCGCTCTAAATGACCTAACATCTCATTTAGCTTCTTTTCGTACCATGATCTACGCGAAGTACTTTTCTGCATACAAATCACTAAAAGCATTAAAATCCCAACCACATACTCCCATAAGAATGGAATTAATAGAAGGCAATTCTGTCAAATTTTGAACCATGAATACGATGCCATTCTTAAGGTAGGTATTTCACTTAACATATAACTCTGATTAGTCTTTGCGTTTGATGTACGGATACTTCTTGAGATGTTCGATCAAATTTAAATAGTCACTTCGTATATCTATTAATATAAATAACAAGCGTGTGCATCCCTAGACTTAAATTACCAGCCAATATACACATAATCCTTCATATCTAGCTACAGCCTTGAGCATGGAATATGTGTATGTTTACCAATTATTAAAAAAAACATATGCTCTGCACAACCATAAATCGGAAACCAATGACACATATTTTCATTAATGTAAAAAATTAGATCAAAAATGATTTTGTATTGAAAAAAACATCACTTTCGATTCTTTAAACCCTCCAATTTTAATTAGTTAAACTATAATCATAGAGCTTTTATATATATGTTTATTTGTTCAGGTAATGAAAGGATTCATGTGGAACAATTGTTAAAGACATCATATAATCAGCAAAACTATAATGATAGATCTTGTGGGAAGTGATTGTATCCTCATCTGACACCCGGTTCTGAAATTGACTAATATACGCTTTTAGGGGGTTAAAACAGGTTTTAGGGGTCCTAAAGTTGAAAAAAAAGTTGGTGACACAAAAAAAAAAGCACAGACACCCTAAGATGCACAAATGTATCTTATTGGGAGTGACTGTGTTGTCATTGGACAACGGGATATCAGAAATTGAGTAGTAAGCGTTCTATTGAGGGTTAAAAATAGGCTTTTTAGGGCAAAAACTTACATCGACAAGTAAGAGGTGTAAAAATAGGCATAAAAACCCCAAGAGCTAGTTACATGTTTATTGTGACTTTTTCCTCATCACACTTTAGATTGTGATATTAAGTACTATACATTAATATTGAGGTTTAAAATAGATTTTAGAGGGTAAAAATGAATATAACAACGAAATGATTCAAAAAGAGACACAAACATTCTTAGAGGTTGAAAATAAATTTGTGGAAAGTGATCGTGTCCTCACCGGACACCCGATTTTCGAAATTGACTAGTATACACTTGTTTTGGGGTTAAAAACATGTTTAAGGTGTCATAAACTTGAAAAAAAACATTTGTTAAGCTAGGATATGAGGCGGTGAGACTATTTTTTCATTATCTTGAACATATAAACCTTGATGTTGATTGAATTGTAGTTTGAACTTTGCATTGTCGGTATGTATATATTCTAACTGAAGCCACCATTTGGCTAAAAATTTTAAATATTATTTTGTGTTAAAAATAATTAATGTTCTTGTGGATTTAAATTACGTTCATTAATTTCTAATATATATTTAATTGGTATGCAATGCTAAATAAACAAAGGCTAGACATAAACAAGACACTGAAGATCAAGATGCTTGACATCGACAAGGGCTAAAGATCGAGAAGCTTGACATCAACAAGAGCTCGAAGAATTAGATATTCTCCACCGACAAGAGCTCATACAAATAAAAACTTACATGAGAAGCAAATTAAGAGTTTGTTTCAAAGCATTATCCCTCATCATGCTTCCAGTACCTCAATGACCCATACCAACTAGGTAATAGCACATATTTATCATTTTGAGATTGAAAACACTACTCATTATTTATAGAGAGAGATATTTTTCTAATTACACATGTATTTAACCTTAAAATATATTTACAATATTTCTATTTATGTATGTGACGGAATGTTAAGTAGGATACATGTATCGAGACTTTCTGCCCTTAGGATATATTGTATATATTTTAAATTTTCGGACAAAAAATTATCCCTTTTCAAGTTACTTATTTACAATGTTTAGCTATTGTTATAGTTGTTTTTGAATTAATTTTTACGTTTAATGAGGTTGGTTTTCATGAATAAACAAAGAAGAATCTATCGATTATTTTTTAAAAGTTTAAGTGATTTTAAAGGTAATTAATATGAAGATATACAAATTTGATAATGTTTTTAAAGATTGTCATCTATATGAACTATTAAACAATTATTCTTTGTTTAAGGTAATTGACACTAAATAAATCTTAATGTAGGTGAAAACCTTTTGTAAACAAAGCAAATCATTGAAGTCATTTTGTTGGAGGTCGTATGCTTCAATATCGCGAGTTTACTTTGTTGACGTCATTTTATATTAGGAGTAGATGGATTTTTATGTATTTTTTCTAATGAGATGGGAGAAATATTTATAAAACTTATTATTACCATTAACGTTTTGATTGAAGTAACTTTGATTTAGGTAGGTGGACATGATGTTGGAATTGTTAATTGTGTAGAGAGATTTTACTTGTATGAAATTTTATTATAGTTGAATGGAAAATTGTATGTCATATATGTTGAAATAGATGACAAAGATACTATATATTATTTTTAACAGGTTTTGTTTATGATTATATAGAATTTATGCTGGAATGGATGTAAAGTATGGAACGTATTCTATTTTTTTTAATGTATTCTGTGCTGGAATGGATGTAATTCTAATTTAGTCCCAAAATTATTAAGGGCGTCTTCCTAGCCGTCTCAAAAGGATCCCATAAACAATGACCTTTTGAAACGGCTTAGTTCCCGTCTAATAAAAATTGGGACTATTGTTGTCGTCTCAAAAAATAGTTATTAAAGACGGCTTCCTTATCGCCTCAAAAGGATCCCATAGACGATGACTTTTTGAGATGACTTAGTTCTCGTCTTATAAAACCCTTTGGGACTGTTGTTGTCGTCTCAAAAGGTATTTAAAATGGGGGTCTAATAAGACCCCCTATTTCGTTCCAAATACCGTCCCAAAAAGTATTTGGGACAGCTAGAGTACCTTTTAAGACGGGTGGAGCAGCGTATCAAAAGGCACTTTTTTGTAGTGATGACAAAGAAACCAAATACCCAAGTTGATTTCAACAATCTCAAACCAATTTAATTAGCTACAAAGAATATTGAAGTTAACAACAATTAATGAGATAAATCAAAATTGAAAACAAAACTAAGTTATTTGTATTGAAAATAAACTAGGTTACAAAGCTTTACAACTAACTATTAAACATTAAAATTGAAGAAAAAGAAGATGAATAGTAAACATACAAACCAGGGGAGAGAGAGGTGAGCTCCCAATAAGCCAAAACAGCCCCAAACTACCTAAAACGAACATATAATTAATGAACCCACTTTACAACACGAACCAACCCCATTAAATACTCATCAAAAAAATGATTTAAGATCCCCAAAAATGTCATTTTGAAGAACCCCATTGATCGGCTATAATCGATCGATCGGGTAGGGGCGGGTTTGACACTTTCCAATGTCGCTACATCAAGATAATTTTCGCACATCGGTACAGTAACGACCAAAAAATCTTCATATGGACTCAAAATGACGCACGGATTAAAAACACGCAAAGATAATCCAATTGTCTAAATTTTGGTCTATTGAAACCCTGAAATTCCTTTAGTATAAAATTATTAAATTACCCTTGAAGTTGAAAAATATGCCAAAACCTTGCATAAATTGCCATAACCTCTTCGTACGGGATCACAACGATGCACGTTCGACGGTCACGTAAACATAAATTGATGATATATATGTCTATAGTTTTATAACATCCAAAATACGAAGTTTAAAATAACCAAATTATCCTTGAAGTTGTATCTCGCGATGAAACTTTTTCGAAACATGTACAACTTCACATTTTGCATTTCCAATACCTAAAAAAGCTCAAAGAAACCTTGTAAAGTATATAAACATCGAGAACATAGGTCATCCAATATAAGATCTTAAATATAGAAATTAATGGACACGAGAATGCTAGAATGTGAAAGAATAAAGGGCACTAAATGTAATATTTATGACTAATCATGAGACTTGTATTATTTGTATTTCAATAAAAAAATTATTGGCCCTGATATTCAAGCACAACAACGTTATCCTTGACATATAAATGCATATGTGAGGAAGATATAAATACAATGCATAGGTCGTACATTCTACGCTATTATTTTAAAATCATTTGTATTTGAGACAAACATTAACTTTTAATTCTACCTATTACAATCAAACAAGAAACATATTTAAGAGGATACCAAAGATAAAAAATAATAATAATAAAAATAAAAATAAAAAAGTAATCGGTATGAAAACATATTTGAATCCCCACTCAATGAACCCCTAAAAAATCATGTTACCATAACATTCAAAAGTAAAAGTAAATGTGGCCTTAATTAAGCATTTTCATCGTATCAAAAAATAAAAATTCGAGGTACACCTTTATTTATTTTGTTGATGTTTATTAATTACCAAAAAAATATAATATATTTGTTTTTACATTATGGGTTACATGCAAGTTTTTTTAGTGAGAAAGATATTGCACTTATTTTTTTAACTTTAGATTATCTATTAAGTATACATTAACCATTTAACAAAAATTGAAAAATATTAAATAAAGAAAAAACATTTAAGAAAATGAAAAAGGTTTATTTAGTAAAAAAATATTTTCTTATGAGAAACTTTATTGTTGTACATCATATGGGTCTCTCTACGGAGAAGTAATTAAGTTTTAAAGTAATTCAAAAAGGCTTCTTGTGTGATTGTTATTGTGTGAGGTTTGGTTAATTGGAGCCTTAGGTAATATATAGTTAGTGTTTAACATCATTGGAAATCAAATAATAAAATCGAGGAAAAAGGATAGTTAAAAGAACAATAAGCCTTATGGTGTTAAACATTAACATGTTAAAATAAAGTGGTAAAAATAATTATTCTTGTTTAATTTTTAGATTTGTCCCAAAGTAACACTATTTACACTATGCTTTCATGTCACCAATTCCGTAAAGTATTAATTGAATGCATATTTAAAATAAATAAGAAAAAATGGCATCACCGGATTGAAACCAAAAGTGAAGTACATGCCTCAATTGTAGATAGTCACCCCAAAATTTGAAGTGTCATAATGTGTACATGTTTATCAAATAAATATAAAACAATAGGTATAATGTAGCTTACCAATTTCAAATCTTTAATTTCTTAAGAATGGGTTAAACCAAGGGGCAATTAATGTTTGGTACCTAAAGATAAGTATATGTTTCATTCAGTTTACCCTACTTTTTTATTTTGCAAAAAGTCCCTTGTCTATATTTTTGATAATTTTTTTTTAAAAATTAGGTTAGGAGAAAAAAAAATTATTTATAGAAACACTCTTTTTTGTTATGCTATCAGTCGCTACACAACCTCAACCCAAAGTCACGTATAAACCCATTAGATTTTAATTAACAAAAAAATGTTAAACAAATCCCTTTACCTTTAAAAAAATTTAATTTTAGTAGATTTTTATGCTGTATTGTCTTGCTCAACTTGAGTGTCAATGTGTATATTTGTATTAAGATATGAGAAAAAAGAAATACTAAGAAATCTTTCTGGGATAAAACATGTCCAAAATACATGGAAACATAAAAACACATTATCCACTAATTCAAACAATCCCCCTCAAGCTGGAGTGAAGATATCCATCAAGACCAGCCTGTTAATTAATGAGTGAGCAAAGAAGATCCAACTGCCTTGGTGAGCTTGTAATACCCATGCCCAAGATTCAATTCCTTTTCCCATGTAAATTTGTCTTTATTTAGAACCTTTGGAATCTGGATCAATATATTTTATGGGTTGATGTTGGTAATTGTGTTCTTGTGGCCTTTGCGGAATTTGTTGGAAATATAGTAGCCAAATTTGGAATTTGGAATGTTTTTGCCGTTCTAACAGAGTTGAGGGTCGTTCGAACGATATACTCATCTCATTCGAATGAAGTTCCTTTGGTTCGTATAAGAAGCCTCCCTCATTTGAATGTGCTTTTAACGTAGTTCTAATGACCCACCTCATTATTATGTCATTCAAACATCGTTCGAATGACCTCTTTGGAAATTTAATATTTCGAGTTGTTCTTGTGTGCTGTCGAATTTTGGACCCTTAGATTGATGAGGAGTCAATCTCTGAAGGCACCAGATTATCAAAACGTGTTTTTAGTGTTGCGTCTTGATTTTTAAATCATTTTATGTGAGTTTTGGGGGTTATAAGAAGAGAGAAATGGTGGGATCTCTCCTCACTATTTTATATCATCCACATTCTCTCTCTCTCAAGTTTCAAGAGCTCACCATCTTTCCCCGAGTATTTCCCACCATAATTACACCTTGCCACCACTATTATACACCATTTTCAAACCTTGTTATTCATCCTCAAGCTTTATCAAGGGTATAAGTGAGTAAAGTCGAGCAAGTAGGAGAAGCTTTGGAGTGTTTTGAAGAGTTTTAGAGTTTTTTGGAGTATTTGGAGTTAGGAACTTCCATAGTCATCTTCTTCTTTGTCTCCTCTTCAAACCATCAGGTAGAGTTTTCTTGTTCCTAATATTTCAAGGTTTCTAGCTATGTAAAATTTGTAGGATGCATGCTAAATGATATTTAATTCCAAAAATAAAATTATTTGCAATATATTAAAGTCTTGCAAAAATGACTTTTTAAATAAGACAAAACCTAAATGGATCTTTTATGAATAAATGGCATTTTACCTTGAAATATGGAAAGAAATCATGAAAAATATAAACCCATGATTTATATCTTATTTAGTTTATTTTTAAGGAAATTCTAGGTGTGAAATTCTCCTTAACGTGTGTAGAATCATGTAGTATGATAGAAAATGGCATTTTAGACTTGATAAATCATGTTGAAATGGGTTTTATGAGAAAATGATTAAATGTAGAAAAATAACCCTTAATGTGTTATAAACATTGTTAGAATGAAGAAAAATAATATTTGAAGTCACATGAAATAATACGGCTAAGTAGTGAACATTTGACTAAAATGGTCCTTAAATGGTTCAATATATTTTAGGTAGAAGGCATAAAATAATGAGACATGATGTTGGACATAAAATCATAAAACAGATGTTTTGAAAGAAAATATTAGTTTCTAGTGCCATAATGGATTAAATATATTTTTCACAAAGTTATGATAAACGGAAGGGCGCAAAACGGTAATTTTGAGAAAATTGAGGGTCCTATTAGTTAGATTTCCTCGTTAGACCATATCGATCAGTTTTTGATGAAAAATGGATAAAATGGAACATTAAGAAGATGAAATAGTGATATAAACTGTAGAAGTGATGAAAATGGTAAAATGGTGAAATAATGTGGACATTAGCCAAAAATGCTAAAATACATTAATATGGACTCGGATGACACTGGAAATAATTAAGAAGGGCCCGGAGCCCTGGGGTGAAAACCAAAAATCACTGGTCAGAACACATGTAGCATAGTCGGTGGTGTGTAGCCCGTTAAAGTTTGCGGATATTGAAAGATTTCGAGAAAAGATAATGAAAAACGAAAATGAAAAATGGTTGTGCTCGAAAATGTGTAAGTAAGACAACCTAATGAAATGTGATAAAAATGAGACTAATGAATAAAATGTGATTAATAGTCTCTAGACCCGGTAAAGTCTGGTATAACATGGTTAAGTGTGAGTATGAGCACATCGCTCGGGTGCATTGCATAGTAGTTGCCTTAATAGTATCTAAATTGCTAAACGTTTTCGAAAATGATAAAATATATATGTTATATATATAAGTATTTTATAAAAAAAACGTATAGCTTAGTATACCCACCCTGCTGAGCATTCGCTCACCCCCACTTTTTATGTTAAAATCCCCACCGCAGGTACTTCAAATAGGGACGTCGGGAAGGACGTCAGTATGGCCCCAGAGGGCAATCAACGTCATTAGTGGCTCTGTAATTTTAATGAAATTAGGTTTGGGCACATTGGTAATTTCGAATTTTATAAATTTTATTCGTGCCCTTTGGCCATGGTTTGTAATAATGCAGGGATGATTATGGTTTATTACTTATTTAATTAGTATTATGGAGTAAATCGAATTTTTATGAATAAACCTAGTAAATTAACTTAATTGCTTAAAGTGGCCACCTTTTTTTCCAACCTAAAACCGGTAAATTAATCTTTAATAAATGGTGAAATTAAGGGATTTTTCTTAAATAATAAAATTAGACTTTTCCCCTCTCCCTTTAACTCCTTGATTCTAAGCGAGTTAACCCAATGGTGACCTAAACTCGGGTCAGGGCGTTACAGAGACAATCTGCAATCTGAGTTGATGAAAGGACGAATGATGCCTGTAGATACTTTCTCCTGAAGAAAATGAATAGCCACCTCAATATGTTTGTTTATCTCATGAAGAACCGAATCAGATGACAAAAAATGCTTTATTTGTTATCACACAACAAATCATAAGGACCATCCTCAGTAGATCCTAACTCATCCAAATCGATCGAATCCACAAGAGCTCACAAGTACCATGGGCCATAGCACAGTACTCCGCCTCCGCTGAAGAATGAGAAATCACCGCTTGCTTCTTACTTTTCCATGATATGAGATGAGAACCATAAAAAGTATAGAGGCCAGAAGTAGAGCGTCTAATAATCCTGCATGCCACATAATCATCATCAGTGAAGCAAGAGAGAACCCTTTGGTCTCCTGAATAATAGAAGAGACCAAGACCCGGTGAATACTTGAGATACCTCCAGATATGAGGAATATCATCAAGATGGGAGATGAAAGGATCGTGAATGAACTGACCAACAAGACTCATAGCAAAGGCCAAATCAGGATTGGTGGTAGTCAGGTAGATGAGACGGCCAACCAAGTGTTGATGCCTAGATGGCTCAGAATGTAAACCCCCAGACCCAACAGTCAACTTCACATTCGAATCCATAGGAGTAAAGTCTAGATAACAACCAACCATCCCTGTGTCTTATAACAAATCAAGAACATACTTCATTTGAAACAAGGAAATCCCACGACAAGATCTCACAACCTCAATCCTCAAAAAATACCGAAGAGAACCTATGTCCTTAGAATCAAAAGCTCCTCCAATGCCCTTCTTTACCAGGGCAATCCCCTTTAGATCATCACCGGAATAATGATATAGTCAATATATACCAAAAGAATAATGCATCGGTGGTTGGGTTGACATCGAATAAAGAAAGTATGATCTGACTGGCATTTGTAAAATTCTACAAAGGCAATCACCCCACTGAATCCGCTAAACTAAGTTAGGGGGGACTGCTTTAACCCATATAAAGATTTGCGAAGGCAACAAACCTTGCCCACATACTCCCCTTCAGCCCAAAAATTGAGAGGAGGATCCTATAGATAGTCTCAGTAAGATCCCCATGAATAAAGGCATTCTTAATATCTAACTGATGCAACAACCAAGAGTGAGATGCGGTAAGAAATATAAGTAGATGAATAGAAGTCATCTTAGAAACATGGCCAAAGGTATCACCAAAATCTTTACCCAAAATCTGAGTAAAGCCACAAGACTAGCCTTATATCGATCAACGGAGCCATCAACAAAATATTTAACACTAAACACCCACTTGCAACCAATAATTTTCTCCCTCGGAGGAAGAGACACTAACTCTCACGTACCATTCTTTTCCAAGGCATCGATCTCAGTTTTCATGGTAGCTACCCCCTCAGGATTCTGAAGAACCTCATGCATAGACCAAGGTATAGAAATAGAGTTAAGACAACCCAAAAAATCACAATAGGACCCTGAAAGACTAGCATAGGAAAGATGCTTAAGAATAAAATGGTTAGTGCTACAAATGTTAGCATAACGAGCAGAAAGGTGGCGATCACGAGTGGAATAACGGGACTGAAAACCAAAAATAGGTGGAAGAGAGTGTGTGGAAGAAGGAGCATCAATATTACCAGAGTCCTTAGGAGGAGGAGGTAAGGGCAGACGAGGGCAATGAGCATAGACCTGCAAAGGGGGATCTCAGGAAGAGAGGAAGACATATCAAATAAATGGATAGGGCAAACCATCGGAGAAACTACCGCAAGAGGAGGAGGAGGTGGGGGTGAGGGTGGGGTAGGGGCATAGAAAACCAACCATAAAATGGAGTATCCTCATGAAAGGTAACATCACGAGACAGATACATATATCGAGAGAGATGATGATAATGTTAATGAGCTTTAGATATGGTAGGATATATCACAAAAATACATTTAATGGCCTTATCATCAATTTTATGACTTGAGGGACGCTTATCCTAAACATAGCACACACACCCAAAAACCCGAGAAATAGAAGGAAAAGGGAACAGTGAGAAAGATAGAGTAAAAAGGTATTTTTTCCATTTAAAACTTTGCTTGGAGTGCGATTAATAATAAATGTGGCGGTGAGAAAAGTAAGGTGCCAATAGGATTTAGGAACATGCATACACCGTAAAAGACATCGAATTATTCTCATTAATGAGAACAGTTCGATGTCTTTTACGGGGCATGCACGTCCGGCACCCCATTTTTCTCCAGAGTGTAAGGATAAGTAAGCTAGTGTATAATGCCCTTTTGGTTAAATTGTGAACAAAAAGCATCAGAAACATACTCCCCCGCCCCCATCATCAGACCTAATTTTACGAGCAATGATGTTAAATTGTGTTTTAATAATTTGGAGGAATTGAACAAACAAAGGTAGAACCTCAGATTTATGTTCAAGTAAATATACACACGTACATCTAGAGAAATCATATATAAAAATGACATAGTATTTATGACCCGATAAAGCAGTGATAGGTGAGGGTCCCCAAACATAATAATGAACAAGATCAAACATACTAGGTGCACGAATCATATGAGAAATATAATTATTACAAAATATTTAGACAACTCATAGGTCTCATAAGTAAACCTCTTGTCTTTACAAGTCTTAGACCTCTAGGGAAAAATTAAACATAAGTACTGAAAATTGGCATGTACTAAACGGATGTGCCACAGATGCAAATATTGTAAGGAAATATAAAAAATAATGGAATCAGTGTAAGCAGACGCACTGAGACCATAAACCGAAGTAGTAGCGCGGGGAGGATCCCCAAAGTGGTATAGTTCGTCGCGCTTATATCCCCTACCAAAAATCATCTTCCACTACACCAAACTGGCGATTGGTCACGGCCAAAATCCCTGACCAAAGCTGTGGGTCGCGGATTTGGGTTGTGACCATTTTGGGCGTGACCATTTTCGTGGCTCGCGGCCCAAGTCCGTGACCAAAAAATGATCACGGCTGAGAGGGGTCACGGTAGATGGTCGCGAACTTAGGCCGTGACCCATGTCGTGACGGATCGCGCCCCTCATCCGTGACCCACAATCGTGAGAAATTGGTCGCGGCCAAAGTCTGCGACCCACAATCGTGACAAAAAAAATTTAAAAAAAATGGTCGCAGCCCTTATCCGTGACCCACAACCATGACAAATTGGTCGCGACCAAAGTCCGCAACTCATAACCGTGACAAAAAAAAATTGGTCGCGGTCCTCATCCGTGACCCACAACCATGACAAATTGGTCGCGGCCAAAGTCCGCGACCAACGACCGTGACGAAAAAAATTAAAAAAAATGGTCGCGGCCCAAGTCCGTGACCCACAACCGTGACGAAAAAAATGATCGCGGACTTTGGTCGTGATCATTTTTATGCGTGACGAAAAAATAAAAATGGTGACCATATTTAACTATAATTTTAAAAAAATGTATTTTTTTGGTTCAATCCTAAAATTGGGGGTCCTGTGAGTGCACCATCAGTTGCTACGTGTAACGTTTGATGCGTACGAGGTGATACAAATATTTATTATTGGCAAAACAATAAAAAAAATCACAAATTGCGAATCGAGAACGTTGTTAATAAACAAATATATATACAAACTTATAAATATTACACGTCTTAATAAATCACATACCAAAACAAAAATTGGGCAGAGTTTCCTCTATTTACTTGACATTCCAAAACCTGTAAATGTAAAACCTACTTATTATAAAGCCCGCACGGCCATAAAATTCAACAATCAAATTATAAAAGTCCGCACGGCCATAAAACTAAACAATAAAAGCCCGCACGGCTGTAACACAAAAAACAAAATCCTAAATGTCCACAACATATAAACAATCTTCATGCTGTAGACCATTGCCTCCTTCGTTTGTTCCGCGTGCAAAAATCGTACAAATGATAGGATACATAAAAAAATATCAGTAACCAAGTAGTTTTACAAAAAATTTAATCAAGCAGAAAAATTGCATATATAAGTTAAAATTATCAGTAACCAAGTAGAATATGCAAATTATCGTCGTATTCTCAAACCGGGAGACCCGCGACTGCGGGGACAGTTCCTACGAGTTACATTGGTCCCGTGGGAGGTGTTGGTGCCACCCACAGGACCGTTCGGGGGCTGTTTCGAGTTTTCACCCTCTAACGCCATGTTTTGCTTAAGTCTAAAAATATGCAAATTACTGTCGTACTCTCAAACCGGGAGTCCCGCGGTTGCGGGGTCAGTTCCTACGAGTTACATTGGTCCCGCGGGAGGTGTTAGCGCCACCCACGGGGACGGTCGGGGTTTTTTTCGAGTTTTCACCCTCTAACGCCATGTTTTTATGCCTAAGTCTAGAAATATGCAAATTATCATCGTATTCTCAAATCGGGAGTCCCGCGGCTGCGGGGTCAATTCCTACGAGTTACATTGGTCCCGTGGGAGGTGTTGGTACCACCCACGGGGCCGTTAGAGGGTTGTTTCGAGTTTTCACCCTCTAACGCCATATTTTTAAGCCTAAGTCTAAAAATATGCAAATTATCGTCGTATTCTCAAACCGGGAGTCCCGCGGCTACGGGGTCAGTTTCTACGAGTTACATTGGTCCCGTGGGAGGTGTTGGTGCCACCCACGGGGTCGTTCAGGGGTTGTTTCGAGTTTTCAACCTCTAAGGCCATGTTTTGCTTAAGTCTAGAAATATGCAAATTAGCGTCGTATTCTCAAACCGGGAGTCCCGCGACTGCGGGGTCAGTTCCAACGAGTTACATTGGTCCCGTGGGAGGTGTTGGTGCCACCCACGGGGACGTTCGGGGGTTGTTTTGAGTTCTCACCCTCTAACGCCATCTTTTTAAGCCTAAGTCTAGAAATATGAAAATTATCGTCATATTCTCAAATCGGTAGTCCCATGGCTGCGCGACCAGTTCCTACGACTTACATTGGTCCCGTGGGAGGTGTTGGTGCCACCCACGGGGCCGTTTGGGGGCTGTTTCGAGTTTTCACCCTCTAACGCCATGTGTTTAAGCCTAAGTCTAGAATAATGCAAATTACCGTCGTATTCTCAAACCGGGAGTCCCGCGGCTGCGCGGCTAGTTCCTCCGAGTCACATTGGTCTCGTGGGAGGTGATGGTGCCACCCACGGGGCCGTTCGAGGGTTGTTTCGAGTTTTCACCCTCTAACGCCATGTTTTTAAACCTAAGTCTAGAAATATATAAATTATCGTCGTACTCTTAAAACGGGAGTCCCGCGGCTGCGGGTTCAGTTCCTATGAGTTACATTGGTCCCGTGGGAGGTGTTGCCGCCACCCACAGGGACGGTCGGGGGTTGTTTCGAGTTTTCACCCTCTAACGCCATGTTTTTAAGCCCAAGTCTAGAAATATGCAAATTATCGTCGTATTCTCAAACCAGGAGTCCCACGGCTGCGGGGTCAGTTCCTACGAGTTACATTGGTCCCATGAGAGGTGTTTGTGCCACCCACGGGGCCGTTCAAGGGCTGTTTCGAGTTTTCACCCTCTAACGCCATGTTTTTAAGCCTAAGTCTAAAAATATGCAAATTACCGGCATATTCTCAAACCGGGATTCTCGCGGCTGCGGGGTCAGTTCCTACGAGTTACATTGGTCCCGTGGGAGGTGTTGGTGCCACCCACGGGGCCGTTCAGGGGCTGTTTCGAGTTTTCACCCTCTAACGACATGTTTTCCTTAAATCTAGAAATATGCAAATTACCGTCGTATTCTCAAACCGGGAGCCCCGCTGCTGCGGGGTCAGTTCCTACGAGTTACATTGGTCGTGGGAGGTGTTGGTGCCATCCACGGGGATGTTCGGGGGCTATTTCAAGTTCTCACCCGCTAACGCCATGTTTTTAAGCCTAAGTCTAGAAATATGCAAATTATCGTCGAATTCTCAAACCGGGAGTCCCGCGGCTGCGCGGCCAATTCCTAAGAGTTACATTGGTCCCGTGGGAGGTGTTGGTGCCACCCACAGGGCCGTTCAGGGGATGTTTCGAGTTTTCACCCTCTAACGCCATGTTTTTAAGCCTAAGTCTAGAATTATGCAAATTACCGTCGTATTCTCAAACTGGGAGTCCCGCGGCTGCGCGGCTAGTTCCTACGAGTCACATTGGTCTCGTGGGAGGTGATGGTGCCACCCACGGGGCCGTTCGGGGGCTGTTTCTAGTTTTCACCCTCTAACGCCATGTTTTTAAGCCTAAGTCTAGAAATACGCAAATTACCGTCGTGCTATCAAACCGGGAGTCCCGCGGCTGCGGGGTCAGTTCCTACGAGTTACATTGGTCCCGTGGGAGGTGTTGGCGCCACCCACGGGAACGGTCGGGGGTTATTTCGAGTTTTCACCCTCTAACGCCATGTTTTTAAGCCTAAGTCTAGAAATATACAAATTATCGTCGTATTCTCAAACCGGGAGTCCCGCGACTTCGGGGTCAGTTCCTACGAGTTACATTGGTCCCGTGGGAGGTGTTGGTGCCACCCACAGGGCCGTTCGGGGGCTGTTTCGAGTTTTCACCCTCTAACGCCATGTTTTTAAGCCTAAGTCTAGAAATATGCAAATTATCATCGTATTCTCAAACCGGGAGTCCCGCGGCTGCGGGGTCAATTCCTACGAGTTACATTGGTCCCGTGGGAGGTGTTGGTGCCACCCACAGAGCTGTTCGGGAGTTGTTTCGAGTTTTCACCCACTAACGCCATGTGTTTAAGTGTAAGTCTAGAATTATGAAAATTACCGTCGTATTCTCAAATCGGGAGTCCTGCGGCTGCGTGGCTAGTTCCTACGAGTCACATTGATCTCGTGGGAGGTGATGGTGCCACCCACGGTGCCGTTCGGGGGTTGTTTCGAGTTTTCACCCTCTAACGCCATGTTTTTAAGCTTAAGTCTAGAAATATGCAAATTACCGTCGTACTCTCAAACCGGGAGTTCCGCGGCTGCGGGGTCAGTTCCTAAAAGTTACATTGGTCCCGTGGGAGGTGTTGGTGCCACCCACGGGGACGTTCGGAGGCTGTTTCGAGTTCTCACCCTTTAAGGACATGTTTTTAAGCCTAAGTCTAGAAATATGCAAATTATCGTCGTATTCTCAAACCGGGAGTCCCGCGGCTGCGCCGCCAGTTCTTACGAGTTACATTGGTCCCGTGGGAGGTGTTGGTGCCACCCACGAGGCCGTTCGGGGGCTGTTTCGAGTTTTCACCCTCTAACGCCATGTGTTTAAGCCTAAGTCTAAAATTGTTCGATCTTTTTATTTCCGTACCTATAAATAGGAGTACCCTTTATATAACGCACGCTAATAAAAGAGTTATGTGTGAGGTCTAATTGCAACCTCTCCCACTTTTGTTGACAGTAATTATCACCGTGCCTCATTTTTCCTGAGAAAAGTATACGAGGGCATGAATATGAGTCCTGCTATTAAGGTTTAGGTTTGAAAGTTATGAGAGTTTAAAAGTATATGTGAAATCCCAACAACAACCCGTCGTAATTGTTTATAACACATATTGTAATACTTACACACATATTGTAGTGCAAAAAATCACGACATGCGTATAACCCCTAATATAATATGATGGCACGCATATAACCCCCAATAAAATCACGACAAGGTGAATGTAAATTTTTTTACTCATTAAAAATCTATTTAATTATATTTTGTCAAAAAAAATACGCACACATACAATCTAGGTTTATTGGCATAATCTATACAAACACACACATGCAATCTAGGGTTTATTGACATAATATATACATACACACACATACTATTTAGGGTTTATACACATACAATCTATACATACACACACATACTATTTAGGGTTTACTAAACCCTAATATTATTTAGGGTTTACGCACATACAATCTATACATACACACACATACTATTTATGGTTTACACACATACAATCTATACATACACACACATACAATATAAGATTTATTGAAATAAACATACATATACATATAAATCTATACACACACACACACATATAAACATAAATCTATACATACACACACATACATACACAGAAATTAGGGCTTTACATATACATATAACTCAACACATACCTCAACCTCCAAATGAAATCGCCAAAATCGTCAAAATCGCCAAAATCGTCAAATATAATAAAGGAAAGCAGCTGCAACTCAACCTCCAAATGAACGAAATGAAAGCAGGGGGGCATTTTTTTTTAAGACCTGGTCACGGCCAAACGCCGTGACTCCATACGCGCGACCCCTAAATTTATAAGTTCGCGACCCAGAACAGGAAGACATGGTCACGGCCTAAAGTCGTGACCCACCGTACGAGACTCTTTTCGAAGCTTGATTAAGGTATGGTCACGGCCTATAGACGTGACCCATACTAAGAACTCATCACGGCCCATAGCCGTGACCCTTGATCTGTGATGTGCAATGCTTGATAAGGTATGGTCACGGCCCATAGCCGTGACCCATACTAAGAACTCGTCACGGCCCATATCCGTGACCCTTGATCTGTGATGCGCGATGCTTGAATGATGAATGGTCACGGCCCATAGCCGTGACCCATACCTAGAAATGGTCACGGGCCCAGGCCGTGACCCTCAATGTGTTTACTCTCTTCGTCATGCCATGGGTCACGGACTTGGGTCGTGACCAATCCGCGACCAATCTTGGAGGGAATTTTGGCGCGAGTTTGGCGCTAAGATGGTCACGGCCTGGTCACAGCCTAAGTCCGCGACCACTTGAGTCACGGACTTGGCCCGTGACAACTTCTAGAGCATCGATAATTTTGTGTGATAATAAATATGGTCACGCCAAATATTGAGTGGGTCACGGCCCAAGTCCGCGACCAGCTGGTCGCGGACTTGGACCGTGGCCCACTGGGAGTGACCATTCGCAGGATTTGGTGTAGTGTTCGAACTCAAGTCCTACAAATAGAAATGAGAGGATAAGAATATGACGGCACAATTGAGATCTTTGTAGAGTTAACAAATAAAGATGAGATTAAAAGAGAGGTCGAGAACGTGCAACACAGAAGATAAAGTGAGAGTAGGAGAGAAACAGATGTTTCCCTTGCTATGAATACGAGAAAATGAACCATTCGCAAGACACACGCAACAACACACGAGGGTAGTGGGAGAAGTAAAAAATTACGACTCACCATTCATATGATTAGAAGCTCTATAATCCAAAACCCAAGTAGGCTTAACAGTCTTAACATGAAAAGCATATGGGGTATCTGAAACAATAGTGGCAGTGGAAATATATGCCCAAGAGATCTCAGTTGTGCTTATATGAGATCAATTTAAGCCCGGAGATGGATATCATCCCTGGGAGAACTAGAAAGAGTACAACGGAAGCATCAACAATGACAGCAGTCCTGGGAGGGCCAGAGTGTTTAGCCTTAGCAAACGTCTACCTCAACTCTGGATGAAGTTTAAAGCATCAGTCTCTGGAGTGGACAACATCCCCATAATGATGGTCCATCACGAGTATAGGGACCAGTATAAGCCGCAAACACCATATGATTAGTAGGAGGAGACTGAACCCAAGCAGCAACCTAAGAAGTCTGAGATAACCTAAGATGATGTTCCTCTCCATCCATAATAGCAATGGCCTCTCGAAGGGGAGGCATAGGAGATGTGTTTATAATCTGAGTATAGAGAGCATCATACTCGGATCGTAAGCCCATAAGAAACTGATAAGTATGTTGATAATCCAGACGCTGCATCAAAATGGAAATGGCCTAAGGAGGGAAGCCTATGAGTGTCTCAAACTGGACCAGCTCCTCCTAACACTATAGTAGATATCCAAATAAGTGAGAGACAGAGAGCTTGAGTGACTCCGGTGAGGCATGGGAAATCTTTTAAGAAAGTTGAAATACTCGGCATCATTATGAGAATGAGCGTACATTTGATTATAAGTCTTCCATAAATCGTAAACAGACTCATAGAATATAAACATAGTATAAATGTGCTCCTCGATGGAGTTGAACATCCATCCTAGAATAGTGCAATGGTCCATCTTGCATTGATTAAAAATAGCAACATCCTTAGCATCCGATTGGGTTTCAGTGCCCAACAACCAACTAGTCTTCCCTTTCGATCCAATAAAGAGGTAAAGAGATCGAGGCCATAAATTAAATTTTGCTCCATTCAATAATACACTAGTAACCCGATGAGTAGGTGTATGTTGGGTAGGAGCAACCTCTTTAGGATTATTCAAATAAGACATTTCTCCAAAATACTCAAATATAATCCAATAAGTACACAAATAGGACCAAAATATTGGTAAGGTGCTACCCAATCATATTAATTAACATAAAGGGGTATAAACCCACAAAAATAAGGCCACAAAAATTGGTAATGAGTTTAACCAAGTAAACTCAGCAACATAGAAGAGTATAAACCCTTAAAAACCATCAAATAAAATCAAATTAATGGCCTAATACATGGGAATAAAACCCAACAGCAAAAGAGACTAAAACCCAAAAATTAAAAAAGGGTATTGTGGGTACCCAAAATTAAGACCATGGGTCTGGACGAGTAGCTCAACTCTGGCGACCCAAAGTCCAGGCCCCCCACCTCTTATTTTGAATATGATCCGATCTCTTCCCACGTTCCCATTAAGGGAGGTTATAGGGAGAGATGGAAGACGTGGGGGAATCCATCACCCCCACTTACCTAAATGTACATGTATATATAAAATCCTAGGTCCGGGGCAAAAGGACAGGTTGTATTCTCTGTAATCACTCTCCGGGGTATATAGAAATAACGCCGACTGCACCACCGTGGACGTAGGCACATCTTTGCTGAACCACGTACATCCTTTGCTGTGTGATTATCATTTTACATTCCTTGCTCTTACTTGGTGCTTGTCTTTTCGTATCTATTTGTGTTGCATAATAATTGTCACCACAGGTATAAACCCTAAAAAAGGGAAAAAAATGGGAGAGGGGTTTACCCAATCAAACCAGCAACTATTAAACCCTCTACAATGGAGCGATTGAGATTTTGGTGGAAAACAAAAAGGCACCTCAGGTGGCTAGGTAAGGCCCATCCAGACCAAGGGTGGTCGGTGGCAAGAGAGAGAGATGAGACTAGGTAGCTAGGGTTTGGGGCTGGGTTGCTAAGGTTTTGGAGTGAGATGTTATGGTGGAAGGTGTTTTGCTTTTATAGTGAGTATATTTTTATGTTGTATCGGTATGCTCAACTTGAGTGCCAATGTGTAATTTATATTAAGAGATGAGACAGAAGAAATACTAAGAAACCAATGTGGGACAAACCACACCCAAAAACATAGAAACATAAAAACACATTATCCACCAATTTCAACAGTTTCCAACCAATTCATTTAATATTTGAAACTCATCAATATATTGCATTTAACATTCACCAATCACTTAATTTCACCCAGTTAGTTTTTAAAGATGTTAGTTTTTAAAAATACTAAAGGAAAGAAGACTCTTTATGTAATTATCGTGACATTATCAAAAACCTCCATTCTTAATGAATAAGATGACAGAAAGATTTCCCATATCGATTCACTATATTTAAGGATTTCCCAAATCAATCCAAAGAAGATTTGAAAAAATTTACACTCCTACAAGCGGTCATCGCTACAGGCACTCGAATGAGAATGTGTACATTTTAAGAACCGATTCAATTTCTAGGTCGATTCAGAAAATATTTTTGGATGTGATTTTTTTGATAAAATGATTGTTTTGACATTATATATAAAAAATGATTGTGTAATTTAAGGTTATTAATTTTAGCAATCCATTAAATGAATAATCAAAAGCCGATTGGACAAGTTTTGAGTGTAGACATTAGAAAATACAACTAAAAATTGTTTAGATTCTAAAACGACGACAAAACGATTTTTTAGTTTACACCAAAAGCATGAAATCATTGCATACCAGTTTTTATGTGAACTTTATACCAATTGAAAATTAAAAAAAAAAGATAGGATCATTTAATTTTAAATTATCTTTACATATAAATTAAACCTATAAAAAAGGTCAAACGCATAGGCAAGTAAACACATACAAGTAACCAATGAAACCAAAGAAATGAATTATACTCCACACATATTCGCCTTTTATTTAGATCTTGTACATATTTCTTATTGGAATTTTTTTCGATCAAAAGAATAAATTGAATCATTAAGGAGTTATAAACTTTATACATATCCAATTGAATCTCGAATACAAATAGAGATGAAACCATAACATAAAAATCTGTAATGAGAAGGAAAATATAATAATAAACTCAAAAGCAAACTTTAAATTACTCATGTAAGAAACATTGTTCCAGTTTCTAAAAACATGATGAAAAAAATCAAAAATTAAGATATAGGTTGAGGTTAAAAAAGGGAAAACAAAAGAATAAAAATTAATCGGTAAGGAGTCATAAACTTTATACCCATCAATTGAAACCCGAATACAAATGGAGATGAAACTATAATATATAAAAACTAGGTCTTAGTCTTAAAAATTCAACTCAACAAAGTCTTTTCCAAATTATTTGAGGTCGGCTACATGGATCTTATTTTTCTATTCCATTATGTTTAGTGCAATATCTTCGGTTAAACCACAATATATCATGTCCTTTTTTACAATATTTCATCAAGTCAATTTAGGCCTGCCTCTACTTCTTGCATTACTATCAAGACTAACTAAATCACTCTTCCTTATAGGGGCATCCATTGGTTTACGCTTGACGTGTCCAAACCATTTAAGTTAATGTTCTATCAATATATCTTATATAGGAGCTACTTTCACCGTTACACGAATTTGTTCATTTTTTATTTTATCCTTTCGAGATTTAACACAAGCCTATCTTAGCATTCGCATCTCCGTCACACTCGTTTTCTGAACATTTTATTTTTTTATTATCCAATACTCTATCCTATATAGCATATAGGGTCTAATGGTCATCCTATAAAATTTTCTTTTTAACTTTAAAGATATTCGTGTATCACACAATATGCGGGTAGCACGTGCCCACTTAACCCAACCTGCTTTAATCTTATGAGCAATCTCATCACTAATATCTCCATCTTTTTTAATAATCGAGCATAAATAACGAAAATGATCATTTCTAGGTATCTCTTGACCCTCCAATTTTATCAAATTACCGGTTGTCCTCCTATTACTACTAAAATTCCACTCCATATATTCTATTTTAGTCCTGCTTATTTTAAATCCTCTTGTTTCTAGAGTTTCTCTCCACAATTTCAACCTAGCATTAATCCCCATCTTAGTCTCATCCACTAAAACAATATCATTTGCACATAGCATACACCACGGCACCTTATCATGTATTTGTCCAGTCAACTCATTCATAACAAGAGCAAAAAGATAAGGACATAGTACTGAACCTTGGTACAGACCTATAGTAATTGAGAATCCATTACTTTCTCCAGTTGATGTTCTTATTATAATCATGGCCAAAAGATAAAAGAATTTTGAAAATTAAGTAATGAAAAGCGTAGTTTTATTTATAATATTCTATCTCTATTTCCTATTAAACATGTGAAAGAAAATGCACCACATATAATGTCAATAACAACACTTACGAAAAAAAGTTACCTTGTTAATGTTTGCCACAAAATTCCTAAACAAAAGTTAGTGAAACAACGAGACTTGTAATGCATATATATATATATATATATATATATATATATATATATCAACTACTACTTAAAAGAGGGGAGTTTTGTTCTAAATCTCAATAGACCAAAAACTCCTTAAATAATATGGAAACCCAATTCTACCCTTCAACTCATACGTTCGTACTAACCTTTCAACACCCTCCCCTCATTAGTTACCCTCTATTCGTACTCTCTTCGTCTCTCTCATGGAGATATTCGTGAAAACCCTAATCGACAAGACCATAACTCTAGAGGTCATGGTTCCGAAATGATCGACAACGTGATGGCCAAAATTCAGGACAAGGAAGGAATCCATCCAAACCAGCAACGATTGATCTCTTCGTCGGCAAACATCTCGAGGACGAATGAACCATCCCTTCATATGGCATGCATATATTCATCAAACCCTCACCAGCAAAATACTCACTTTGGAAGTTGAGAGCTCAAAAATAATTGACAACGTAAAGGCCAAGATCAAGGATAAAGAAGGTATCCAGAAGGAATCTATTCTTCATCTGATTTTGAGGCTTCAGCAAATATTTGTCAGGACAGAGACTGCGAATAGGATTTCTCATCTCAGTTAAGAGCGACTTTAGTTTTGATTTACATTTTGGGATTATTTATTGTAAAAAGTATTAGCCTCTTGCTTTTAGATTCACTTTTTTAAATTTACACTCAGTTTCATATTTCATCGTAATTGTTGGATTTTTTTTCTCAAATAATAGCTTGCTGGTAAATAACATCTCTAAAGGCTAAACCAATTATAGTTTTAGATCTACTAAGTGTCTACTATATAATTACTTAAATTGATTTGCAGATAAGTCCTATATGATATAAATACTGTTGATAGTAATATTTCTTCCCATTTCCATCTTTATACTACCCTTGTGTGGTTTAATTGTCTTAGTTCATCCGCATTTTTTCTTTTATTTTTGTGTGATCATTTTTCTTGTCCACAATTATTTGTATGTCTATCAAAATTTAATTAGTGAAACCAATCTTAATTTTCTATGAAATTACATATTCTCATCAAATGATTTTATCCGTCAATTTGTGAGTATATATTGTGTTTAGCTTCACACTTATGAAGGATGATAATGTTTAATCTCTTCTGATGACTAATGAGATTTTGTTTTTATGTTTCTTCTAATACCATCATCCATTGCAGGCAAACTATGAGCATGGATATTTTTTTATCAAAGGCCATTGGAGCTTCTATGGTGTGGGTCTGAATACTATCATAAAAGGTTATTATGATTTTATAATGTAATGTTTCCTTTCTCTAAGGCCATTTACAATATGTGGATAAATATAGTTTGATTTTATGTTACCGATGGTGTGAGTTTATAATAGGAAAACATATATAATTTTTAAAACATATTATTTAATAACAAAAGAAAAAAATCGCCATCTTCATTCACCTCAACTTTGAACTATTTTAAAATTATGTATTTTATTCATCTTCAACGTTCTGTGTTTTCAAAGATTTATTCCTTGCTAATACTTTCAACTAAAATCATATTAAAGCTATACTCAGATTCTATTGCACGTGGTTTATCTTCACTCCCTCTATCTTCCTCTAAGAAACCCTCACCATGGTGGAAACATAAAAAATAAAAAAAAATAGATATACATTTACTCCCCATTTCACATTGTTTTTACTTTATAAGCTTTAACACCATTGAATACTTTTAGTTTTAAATTTCAAATTTTTAGGGATGTCTGGTTTGGGGTTTACTCATTTTTGTGGTTTATTAATTTTGTTGTGTAATAATTTTTTGGTTGATATGATGTTTTTCGTGATGTTCGATGATGTCTTCAATTTAATTAATTAGTTTTTGGATGTATCTCTTGTAGGTTTTTCGTGGAGGATAGTTGCGGTACTACTAAATTGATTACATATCAGGTATTTGATAACATCCACATCAATTTCAATCATATGAAATGTGAAGTACGTATCATTATAAATGGGTATGTCTTTAATGTGTTTTGATTCTATTTTTCAGTATGTATTTGTCATCTAATGCTTCATGTAGAGTTATTAAAGAGTAAAATCTATTACAAATATAAATAAAGGTAAATATTTTATTGCTTTGACATTTCTGCCAAATATAATAATGCATCAATAAATTTGAGAATGGATTATTTTGTTACCCAATTTTACTTTTTATTTGGCCTTGTTGGTTTGTTGTGTGGTATTTTTTATTTTCTTTGGTCCCGTCATATATTTTTCAGAGTGGGGTTTGGATAAATTTTTCTTAATCTGATTTGATTTTAGGCTCTTCTCGCATCATTGGCTATATTGTTCAGCACTTTCTAAATCTGAAGAAATACTCATAATACCATGCACTAGAACTTAATAAAGAAGATTGTCTTTCATAACAAAATTCTTAAGAATGAGATCCTTGGAAAGCATATCGTCTTGTGAAAGTACAATAATAATTAACAAAAATATAACTTTTGACTGCGTGAAGATACAAATTCATTAAGGAGAGTGTCCTAAGTTTTAACAAAACTTTGAACAACATAATCTTTTGAATAAGAATTAACGTTTTGTGTGTTACATTTCAAAACAAGCTTTACATGTTCATATACACTAGAAATGTATTTTGTTAGATTATTTCAGTTGTGTGTTTATGTTCATGGGTGTGTGTGTCCTTCAAAATATTTATAAATTTTAAAGTGTTTTAATTGGTTACTTCCCCCCTCCCCTAGGTTTAACACTTTATTTGCTACTCTAAATCACGCACTTTTACCCCTGCCATTGTTCATATTTTTAAACCATACTCATGTTTTTCCTTGAACTTTTCCTCTACATCATCAACATGCATCCTCTCTCATCAATATGCAGGTCCATCTTCTCTCTCGCTCTCGGCGGTCTCAAAACTATCACACATCCCCCCTACCCCTTAATGTGTCCTAAACTGTCACAAACCCTCACAATGGCAGCTCAAACACCTAAAACACTAGATTCACATTTAGTCCCCATTAATTTTGACCCATTTCAACCTGAAAATCGCCCCTCTATATTTATGCCTCCATCTTCGTAAGATTGAAAGCCAGATCCGATACTTAGTAGGAGCACTTTGTCGGCTGTAGGTTTGTTTACATTACTGAATCTTATTTCCCAATCATAATTTATCCTCAATACCATTATTTAGGTCAGCCAAGAAAAGTTATATCTTATTTAACAGTTTATAAACAATATAAATGCGTTCCTATCCTCAATAGTTATCTGTATTTGTATAACTTTAATGCCTAGAGGAAGCAGATTCACAGTATTACTTGTCAAGGCACATTATTCGTTATTATCATTGTTGTGTGTTTCTTAGCCTAGATATTATTTATTTTTATCCAGGTCATTTTTTCTTTTGTTGTGTATGTGATTGGTTTTGCTTGATTAATTTCTCTTATGGGAAGAATTCATTGGAGTTAATTTGATATAAATAATGGGATTATGCTTATAAGTTTGAATTCGCTTGTAAATTTCTAGAAGATACATGTTCTGAGCTTAAGATGTATTGTCATTTCCATATATACTTTTGTTTATATCAATGGAGGCAGCAAACATTAATAACAGATTTATGGAGATAGAGGGTTTCATTTCAATAAATGTTATTTTCCATACTTAGGTCATTTGGATTGTGTTTAAACTAAATTATATTTTAGTTGCATAGGAACGTAATGAAAGAAAGTGCAATGTATTCTATTGTTGAAGAAATAGAAGCATAATACAAATGAAATGTGAGGTTTGTTCTGTTGGGATAGGTGATGGGTTTCAGGCAATTCAATTCACATGGGAGGAAGGGGTATCATCATTATTGGTGTATTTAGTGGGTTTTAGTAATTTGGTAACAATTTTTTTGTGTGTATTTGTTTTGCTGGGGCCTGGTGGTACTCTAGGAGGTCAAGGTTTGGATCTTTTTCTTTTTATACAAATTCATCAAACGAACGTTATTAAATCCATGATTTACGTATTCTAGATTCTTTCTTTTTATCATTCGTCCACTCTCATTGAAAGATATTTTTTTCCTGTTATGTGACTTTCGTATTACAATTGAATGTAAAGGGACTAATAAATACAAAGTCAGTAATTACTGTGATTGTTATGGCCAATGGTTTAAGACCACATCCAATTTATGATCCTTCATCGACTCACATGTTGTGTGCTTATTGTGGAGAATGGTTCAAGATATAAATGCGACATTATCAATTTCTAGAATTAATGTCATGCACTGACAGATTTTCCATTTTTAAATATAAGGTTGTAATCTGGATGTGGTTTTAAGTTTTTTGTTTCTTGGTGTATTTGAGATTGAGGGGGAATATATTGGTATATTCGAAACCAGCTACTATAACTCTGTAATTTTCAGTTATCTGGTTTTAGTCTCAATTTTCTGTAATTCAAAACCAGCTGCTATACATCTACAATTTACCAGTTTTTGTAATTATGTTCATTAGATGAATGTTAGTTTACATAGTTGATACTTGGGGAGTCTGTGACATTACTAAAGTTATTGTGGTAGCTGTTTTAGATGAATGACAATGTTGATTACTGTTGAAATGGCAAAGGTTATACGGGTCTCCTGTGAATGGGTAACAAGGTTCTAAATATTTCATTTTGTAGATGTATTATTATCTCTTAAATATTTCATTACATGCATCAATCCTTAATGAAAAGTGGTATTATGGTTTGTTGGGGCTGAATTCTCAGTAGGTTGATACAAAACCCCATGGTTTGAAGTACTGATTGCACGGGGTGTAGGGAGTATGTGAATTATCTTATCTGGTTAATAAATCTTCATGTGATACTCTATTGTGATATGCATATATTTTTTGTATTGTACTAACCATTAACTCTCTTTTATAGGTACTCTTGAGGGTTTCTCATGTTCTAGGCGACGAGGTAGAGTGAGTGCAAAATCGTGGAGTGGATGGGGAAAGGGAAAAAAGATAATTGAATGGAATGGAATTTTTCAACCAATTGGATACACCAAATTTGGCAACTCAATTGGGCTTATTTTGAACGACAAGAGAACTTGTTTCCAACGGATGTGCCATGTTGGGCTAAAATGGTGTCGCACTGTCTCACAACAATTTGGGAAATGCAAATAACTTATGTTGAACTTTGGTGTATTGTTGAAGCACAGAAAATCCAAAGGTATTAGTTCGTGGTAATCCACAATTTTGAAGTCATGTTAAATATTCGACATTCGTACATGTCCTTTGCATTCTAACATTATATAAATTCTCTTACAGCCTTCGCAAAATTGGACGTTTTGTTGCGCAAAAAGTTGAAGAAGTCGCTGCATTTTGTTCATCTTCTAGGTTATGGATTTTTGAAGACTTACTCCCTGCTTATATTTTGGACTTGAATCATGTTTAAACTGTATTTCTATTGAACCCCATATTAATTTATTTTGATTACAATAATTTACCATATTTATCAATATGACATACCAATGGTATTGATGTATTTATAGTGCCTTATTTCTTACTTCTAATGCTCAAATTGAATATCGGGATTCGATCGCACGTGCAACGCACGTGGGCACATCAAGTATATATAAAAGCAAAGTGAATCATTTGCATAAGATATGTATAAATCTAAATGTTTATTTGACCCTCCTCATAGCTGACATACCAAAAAAGTGGTGGAGTACTCCCAGTTTTATTTCTATATTGTATACAGCAATCCTCATGTATAAGTGTATAGAGAGATTTTAAAATTTTATATTTAATAATGTATAAGTTGCACACAGAGAGTATATGCAACACACCCACATTATGAAGCTAATAGAGAATGGCACAAAACCCAAATTAAACAAAGGCAAACATTATATGAAAGTAAATTAGGGAAAAAACAAAACGTACCATTTTCTTCAAAATCGAGCACAAAGTAGAAACTCCACCTCGTAAATAACAACATCCACAACCCTAAAACATGACAATTGATCTTCCAACCCAATATTTAATGAATAAAAACCGTACTTGTTAGTGAGGGGAAGCCGAGGGCTTGGATGACCGCCAAGAGAGTGAAGTTCTCAGAGAAATTCTTGAGTGGCAAGAAACCCTCCAACGACGTGTTCCGCAATAATGTAAAAGTGATGCTGTCGTGGATAGAGATAATCCTCTTTTTCTGATGTTTGGATTATTGCAGTAGAAGTTGTACATGCAACAACTTAGTAAATAGATTCCCTTTTATACTTTCATAAGCTCTATAGAGTTGGTAAATTAGTGGCCACGAAGATGAAGAGATTGGAGGAAAAGGAAGGGGTTTTAAATAGTTAAGGTGAATGTCCATTCCTAAGACGAGGGCCTGAAAGGGGATTGATGAATGGATCTTAAGACAAATCAGAAACACCCCCTAAATTTAAACCTTAAATAACTGAAAGAAAGAATATGAAAAGACACGAGGGAATCGAAGCATCTGGAGGAGGAGAAAAGTATAGCTACGTCAAAAGAGGTTGTTCTTAATTGTAACTTCAACTTCAAGCCACATGGTAAAGATACAATAGAAGACGCCATATATATATATATATATATATATATTAGATGTAATAAGAAGGAAAATATAATAATTAACTCAACAGCAAACTTTAAACTATCCACGTAAGAAACATTGCTATAGTTCTAAAAACATGATGAACAAAAAAAAAATCAAAAATTAAGAAATAATATAAGTTGAGGTTAAAATAGGCAAAGCAAATCCTCACAAAAATATTGACAACAAAAGGAAAAACCAAACAAAAATGAGATTTATTTAACAGAATATCCAAAAAAACTGAAATCATGCCAACTAATATGTTGTTTGTTGCACATTTGATTTACCACTTTAATTAACTCAGGAAGTGTGGTAGAGCGGAAGGGGCTCTTCCTCCCTTAATCAAGTGTCGGGGGTTTGATCCCCGCCTTAGGCATGAAGCACCCTTAAATCCCTGGGCCAGCTGTCCCACCCATCGAGGTGCCTACAAATCAGCAAAGGGATTAGTCACTAAGTCGCTAGTAGATACCCTGGTGAAAACCAAAAAAAATAAAAATTTACAACTTTAATTTAATGTCCCACTGGTCAATCAATTGAGAAATCCCCCGCATTAACCGATAAAGGTGAGAAAATGGGCGGATGGTGCGCATTTTTTGGTATAGGGAGTGAAAATACAAAAGTGCCATGTGTAAATGTAGAAAGTGAAGAGATATAGAGAAGGAAAAGATGGTGGATTTATTGGGATGGCATTAGAGCATTCCTAGCATTATTGGTAAATTATTAAATTTGGCAAAAAAATAATTTGACCGCGCCTTCTAAACCCTAAAATTTGAGGGTTGGTATGGTCTTCCTCCCTCAAATTTGTAAATCCTTTATTTTTTACCAACGTTGCTTTCAATGAAAAAGTGGTAGGCCCATGTGATGATTTTGAAAGAGGAAAGTTGGAGGGAGCTTATGGTTTGGGACGAAACTCTTGTCCGTTTGAGATTCAAAAGTTATTTTCCACTATCAACTCTAATGTTTATTGTATCTCTCATTTCACCCTGATAGTTAAACGCTATCATTTTAGTTTTTTTTTTTTTTTGGGTGTGGGGTGGGGTGGGGTTATTTGATTCTTAAGGGGTATTAAATGTCTAAAGTGATCAATTTCTATTTTGGGGAGTAAAAGTATTTAGTCCTATTTTTTAAAATACATTTATGATCAATCCCTTTACTCCTATTTTTTAAATACATTTATAACCAATCCCAAGTCGTTTTTTACTTGTTGGTAATGTGTTAATAAAAACGGGACACATGTCATTCTCTCCAGAAATAAAGAAGGAAGGTTTAAAGCAGTTATGGAATGATTTTTGGTGGTTAATAGATGATTTTAGTTGGTTATGAGACTTAATAAAGAGATGGTTTTGGGTAGTTGGGGAGAGAGGAAGAGAGAGAGAATGGTGAAGCTAAAGAGTTATGTTGTTTACATATTAAAATACTAAAATATCCTCTAAAACAGTCACATGGGATGTACATGACGCATTTTCCGTCCAAAAAAATTTACACTATTAACATTAAGGGGTTATTTGAAGTCGTTTTGGAAGTTCTGAGAATTTAATCGAGAAAATGAAAGTTCGGATGGTGAAGTGAACAAGGGAATAAAGTTCAGGGGGTAAGTGTAATTATCCCTTAAATCATTCTTGTTCCTACATTAATTTGATGTTCTTATCTTGTTTTGAGAAGTTATCTTCTTACTTAGAGATCAAAAAATAAATCTTTATTACCACAAATCTTTAGAAGTATGAGGAAAATAATCGATTAGGAAAATAGTCAGTTAGTAGTGCAAGATGGAATTTTTATTGATTAATTAAAATTACAAGTTTTTGTTGTTGACAAACTTCTTAAATCTTAGTAAGGGTATTTTGATTTTTATAAATATAATGGTTGCAAACAACTTAGATTAATTGGGTAAAATATATTTTTTACTGACGAGCATATTCCGAAAATCCGAATATTTTTTTCTTGTTAAAGTTTCTCAGGATTCAGCTACTAAATAATATACTCTTGTAGAGGGGGCCTGAAGGTAATCCTGGGATTAGGGATAATCCACTAATTAGCAACAGTGTTCTGAGGATAAGCTCAGCGTGGCAACTCAAGCGTGGCATCTTGGTGAGGCAGCTCAGCGTGGCAACTCAAGCGTGGCGTTTTGGTGAGGCAGCTCAGCGTGGCAACTCAAGCGTGGCAGCTTGGTGAGATAGCTCAGCGTGGCAACTCAAGCGTGGCATCTTGGTGAGGCAGCTCAGCGTGGCAACTCAAGCGTGGCATCTTGGTGAGGCAGCTCAGCGTGGCAACTCAAGCGTGGCAGCTTGGTGAGATAGCTCAGCGTGGCAACTCAAGCGTGGCATCTTGGTGAGGCAGCTCAGCGTGGCAACTCAAACGTGGCATCTTGGTGAGGCAGCTCAGCGTGGCAACTCGTACTTTAGCTTATTGTTACTTTGCCATATTATAGCTTTGTTTATATTTACTACGAGTTATAATGACTGTAATGTTGTAACGAGAATAATGAATGGGCGTGAGGTCGAACGGTACTCGCGAGAGACCAGGCTTGGCAGGGCCTGGGAGAGTTTTCATGCTCTATCGAACAACCTCACCGTGGGAACTTTAGAGGGATTTGGTTTGGAGGATTGAGAAGTGGGGCACCGTTGGGGCTTGTCCTGACCATCTTAGATACACCTGGTAAAACACCGAAGGACCCTGACCGTGGAACCTCAAGCGGAGCAGCTTGGAGTTCCATCGGGCATTGAGTTATGAACCAAACAACCCTCTACTTAAATATCACATCTACCGTGGGTGATGTCACTAGCCTTCTAAACAATGTCAGACATGCACTTGAGTAAACCACCGTGGTATTTGGGGCTGTCAGATAGTTGGTGAGCCACCTCTGCGACAATAACCCCCTGACATACAGTGGTTAGGCAAAAGGCATGTCTTGGCATTTAATGTTTATGACGTAGGAAACAACTAGTGCATCAGGCATTTAATGTTGTGACATAAAGTATGAGGGATGTCTTTCATAGTCTTTAATGACTGAGTTGCCTCGGGGGTGGTGTGGGGGGCTATTTAAGGACCCCAACCACCTTTGAGGAGAAAAAAATGATCCTTTGAGAGTTCAAAAAGTTATTGCTAGAGATACATCAGAGAGAGAATTATTGCAAATTAGAGGGCTTATCCACTCACCATTGTCATTTATTACGAAGCTTTTAATACGCAAACAGAGACTCTTGAGAGTGGTTTTTGGTATGTTTTGTCTGCCTACCAAGGTGTATCTAGGGTGCTTGCTTCTCTCTCCCTCTAGCTAAGTTATTTCTAAAGTTCTTTATTATATTGAGGGTTATACACGAGATTTGTGAGTATAAGATGGGTTCCATACCTTCCAAACTGCTCTTTGTGTCTTGTGACTAAATCACTAGTGTTTCTCTAATTAACCTTGCCATAACCATACTTAAAAGGGGTTACGCCTCCATCTTATCTAAACTACCCTCTTACATTTGGCGACTACGCTGGGGAGGCATTCTTCTAAGGAAGAAGTATGGCGCAAGATAACGTTAATCGAAGGCTCAACTTTGATGATATCCAACACAGTGAAGAGCAAGCAGCGGTAGAATTGGAGGCTTTAAGGAGCGGAGCTCCTCGAATAGAAGTGCCCCCAGTTCAGGCAACAACAGGCGTTCCGGGAGTGACGCAGGCTTCCACGAGCGCTGGGCTAGGATCTGCCCAAATGACCCTCCTTATGAGTAAGTTCTATGAGTTCTTGCAAACTCCTGCAGCTTCAACGGTGCTGGGAGGACTCGAAGCCAATTCCTTCGTAACACCAGGGGCAGCTCCAACGGTTCCACCAGGCGCAGGTACAACGGGAGCAGCCCCGGCAAGCATACCCTCCGTCGTGAATCCGGCGGTGGGAATCTCCGGAGTATCAACGGCGCCAGCTGTAACGATGGCTCCAACTATAACGGTCATTCAGCCAACACCCCCATTGGTCGTTGCCCCATCGCCCATGGAGGAAATGAGGAGAGAAATACAAAAGGAGATGTTAAAATTTGTGCAGGCTTCCTCACAGTCTATAGGCGAGGTAGCTTCAGTCTATGACGACTTTAGGACACCTTATCCTCAGGAATACAACGATGAGCCTTACCCGAGGGATTATATTCCCCCCATCTTTGAAAAATACACAGGGAAGGGTGGGAATCCGAAAGAGCACATTAAACGTTTTATTGAGCACCTGGGGGCGCATTGCAACAACAAGAAGCTCAGGTTGAGGGAGTTTTCCAAATCCCTAACCGATAAAGCATACACGTGGTATTCTCATTTGGCCCCTAAAAGTGTTTCCACGTGGGAAGAGATGCACGTGCTGTTTGTCCAAAAGTTCTTTCTAGCAGAGGATGAATTCACTCTGACCCAACTAGGGAGAGAGAAGCAACGACCAGGAGAAGACGTGGTGGCATACGTTCGGAGGTTCAGGGAAAGGTCTCTGGATGTGAGAGAGGAGGCCAAGGAGTCCAAACTATTACAAATCTGTGCCGAAGGACTACTCCCGGAGTACATCTGCCATCTTATCAATGAGACGCGCGAGGGAACTTTTTCGGCGTTCTTAAAATCTGCAAGGAACATCTCATTGGTCGTACGACCAAACCCGGTGGCGGTGCCTATGATATTCAGGCAACCGATACAACCTGGGGGAGGAAGGCCTCAACCCCCACGAGTGGGATACACCGAAGGAACAGATGGGGGTAAGGCGGCGAAGAAGGACAACAAAAGGAAGTTCGGAAGGGATAGGGAAGACCCACCACCGTTACCATGCACGATAGAAGAGGCGGTGAGTTGTTACAACGCCATGGTCCAAGGTGGAACGGTCTACCTACCAAAAGGCGTTCCTTCAGAAGAACCCGATGACGCAACAAAGGCAGATCCTAGGTATTGTCAGGTTCATCGAAAGATCCAGCACCCGACAGAGAGCTGTTTCACACTGAGAAGAATCATTGACAAGTACATGAAGGCAGGGACGCTGCAGATCCCCCCACAGAACGTTAACAACAACCCGCTTCCAGCGCATGGGGCCAACTTGGTGACGGCCTACGACGGTGAGGCGGAAAGAGGGGAAGGAAGGTCAACAATGAGGCAAAGAGAATTCGAAGAAACTCTGGAATATTGCACCACAGGAATGGCTAACGTAATTTTAGCCTACGATGAAGCAAGCGCTAAAGACGCGGAAGACGTATACAGCGTTGAAGGCGAGGAAATGGAGGCAGTCGTTGAATACAGCGCAGTTTCAAAATCCCCAAAATTCGCTTGGTTCTTCGATCAAGTGGGGATACCAAAGGAGAGCAGACTGGAAATAACTCAGGCGATTCTAGACATCGCGAGGAAGGACGCGGTTCCTTCGCTGAAATGGCGGGGACCCATGGCGAGGCTGGTGAAAAAGTTCCTATCAGAGGTGACCTTCAGCGATGCAGATAGAGCTGTAAGGTTCCCTCATAACAGGCCCTTGTATGTGACGGCCAGTGTCAACGGGGTTAGTTTTGCGAGGACGCTTATGGATGGGGGTGCGTCTATCAACATTATGCCGATCAACTCCTTCCACGCGGCTAATATCCCAGAAGAAAGGTTGGTCCCCATGCCTCTGGTGATCTCAGGATATGATAACCAATCTTCCAAATCCATTGGGTATGTGAATGTGGGAATTGTAATGGGAAATCTGAGTTCCCACATCAAGTTCCATGTAATAGAAAGTGCAACTTCCTATCATTTACTAATAGGAAGAGTATGGATGCACAATCAAGGTTTAGTTCCTTCAACATATCATCAATGCGCCAAGGCGAACGTCAAAGGAACAGAAGTGACCATTAGGGCTACAAAAAGGCCTTTTGCTATCGAGGAAGCTCACTTTGTAGATGCGGCCTTTTATACGGAGTTGGAAGAGGACGCTCGAGTCCTAACGAGAAGAATGGAAGGGGCATGGGTTCCCTCGATCAAAGATAGAATGGGGCCTCTGAACGAGCAAAGTAAAGAAGCCACGAGTAACGAAGGGGTAAGGACCGAAGAAACCCGTCAGGTGATCCCTCGACCTCAAAATACCACAAGGCAGCTCAAAAACAAAGCAAGGCTTAGAGTGGACCCTATGGAGCATGAGGTCCAACGGCAAATTGTGCTGAGTCGCTTTTCGGGGGGAAGGATCGCTGAGGCTTCGAGAGAAAGGAAAAGGAAGGCCTTGGCAACAGCTACCAACAGGCAATGCAAGAAGGTGGTCACTGAGGAGGGGAAGGTAGTAAACCGTTTATAACGATGTGAGCGGGCGGCCGAAGAGACCGAGGATGGGGCTGACCCGTTATATGAGTGTTTCTTGATAGATCAACAGGGACAGTGTATGGTGATAGACAACTCCAACATACAGGAGTTCGTGGAGGAGGTCTCCGAAGAACCAGACTACATGGCAAATCAACCGAAGCCCCAGGCACAAGAGTTGGAGCAGTTGAACCTGGCAGGAGAAGGGGAAGACCCAAGGCCCATCTTCATCGCGAAGGATCTCGGTAAGGCGAAGCGAGAAGCCCTGGTTGGGCTAATCCGGGAGTTCATAGATGTCTTTGCATGGAAGTATACCGAAATGGAAGGGCTAGATGAGGAAGTGAGCTGCCACAAGCTAAACGTGACACCTTCAGCCATCCCGGTAAAACAGGCAACAAGAACTTATAAACCTGAGTTGGACTTGAAGATCAAGGAAGAGGTTCAGCGTTTATTGGCAGTAGGATTCATCAAACCAATACAGCATCCCCTGTGGCTATCTAGCATTGTGCCAGTAGGGAAGAAGGACAAGAGCCAAATAAGGATCTGTGTGGATTTTAGAGATCTGAACAGGGCTTGCCCCAAAGATGAGTTCCCTCTACCCTCCATTGATAGCCTGATAGATGCCACGGCTGGGCATGAGATGTATAGCTTCATGGATGGGTACGTAGGGTACAACCAAATCAAGATGGACCCCGCGGACGCAGAGAAAACGGCGTTCAGAACCCCGTTGGGCAATTTCATGTACAAAGTAATGCCGTTTGGACTTAAGAACGCGGGAGCTACTTATCAAAGAACAATGATGGCCATTTTTCACGATTTCTTCCACAAATTTGTAGAATTCTATGTGGACGATTTGGTCATCAAATCGAAGAAGGAGGAGTCCCACCTAAACGACTTAAAGAGGGTGTTTACTCGATGTAGGAAGTATAAATTAAAGATGAACCCATTGAAGTGCGTCTTCGGAGTAACACGCGGGAAATTTCTAGGCTTTGTGGTTGATCGACAAGGGGTGCAGATGGACCAGAATAAACAACGCGCGATCTTAGAAATGCCGTGCCCAAGAACGGCGAAGGAGCTAAAAAGCTTCCTCGGAAAAGTCTCCTACCTCAGAAGATTTGTACCAGGATTGGCCGAGGTAACACACCCGTTGATGCAACTGCTGCGAAAGAACAAAAAGTTCAGGTGGGAAAAGGATCACCAGGAGTCCCTCGATGAGTTGAAGAAACTGCTCGTTTCACCGCAAATCATAGTTCCTCCACAGGCAGGAGCACCGTTGCAGCTATACCTCACCTCCACTACAAGGTCCGTTGGAGCTTTGCTGGCACAGGAGATCGACGGGCAAGAACGGCCAGTGTATTACCTCAGTAGGATCATACATGGGCCAGAGATTAGATATAGCAGCCTAGAAAGGCATTGTTTGGCCTTAGTCTTTGTAGCACAAAAACTTAGACATTATATGCTGTCTTTTACAATTCATATTGTAACTAGATGTGATCCTATTAAGTATTTGTTGGCTAGAACTATCTTGATTGGCAGGGCAGCTAGGTGGTTCCTTATTCTCTCCGAATATGATTTAAAGTGTGTGGCTCCTCGTGCTATCAAGAGCCAGGCGTATGCTGATCTGTTGGCAATCTTTCCATCAGGAACGTTTGAACCACCTAAAGAAGACATTCCGGGAGACGACTTACAGGCCAACTATCTCGATGCAACCGATGAGGAATGGACGATGCAATTCGATGGGTCTTCGGCAGAGAAAAAAGAAGGGGCAGGGGTCATCCTTTCAAAAGGAACGGAGGAGATTTGTCTTTCCTACAAACTGGATTTCCCTTGCTCCAATAACGAAGCAGAATACGAAGCGTTGGTACTAGGGTTGCTGGAAGCTCTTCGAAGGGGAATTCGTTCACTCTGCATCAAGGGTGACTCGAATTTAGTAATTCAGCAAGTTAACGGAGAATATGCGTTGAAGCACATGAGTTTGGCGCCGTACAGGACGATCATTCAAAGGCTCCTCAGCCAGTTCCATCGGACCACAATTAGAAGACATCCCAGAACGATGAACCGTCATCCAGACGCTTATGCCACTATTGCTCAAAAGATGGTCATGAGGAGCGATACGACTATTGTTACGATCCAACGAAGAACAGCTCCTTCGGTGGTGCAGTCAATACTACCGATGGAGGGAGACGCGGATTGGAGAGGAGAGATCAGGAAGAAACTGGAGTCTGGCGAAGGAGCTATGGGACTAAGAGAGTTAGCCCAATACTTTACAAACCAGGGAAATCTTTACTACAGAAATGCAGGGGGATGGTTATCAAGATGCGTTGGGCCAGAGGAGGCAGAGCGGAGGTTGAAGAAAACACATGAGGAGCACTGCGAAACAACTGAGATACCTCTTTATAGGAGAATTCAAAGAGGGGGATATTTTTAGCCTAAAATGAAACAGGATGCGGCAGAACTACAGCGGAATTGTGATAAGTGTCAGCTATTTTTCGAAGCAGCTGAGTGCCATTTCATTGAAGCCCAAACAGACTGGAGGCAGCCCTATATCGACTTTATTCAGGATGGAATTGTCCCAACAGAGAAGATGGATGCGATGGGACTAAGGCGAAGGGCCCCGAGGTTCTATATCCAAGAGGGGCAGCTTTATCGAAGGGGGTACTTCAACAGGCCATTGCGTTGCATTACAAAAGAAGAAGCAACTGAGGTCCTCAAACAAGCCCATGACCCAGCTTACATGGGAGGGGCCAAGTTATATGATCAGCTGATGACGTTGGGGTATTATTGGCCAACGATGGAAAAAGACTCCGCCGAATTTGTCCGAAAATGCAAGGCTTGCCAGCTTCATGGAAATATGATCCATGCCCCATCGGTGGACTTACACTCTCTAGCAACGCCTTATCCTTTCCACACTTGGGCGTTCGACCTCGTGGGGGCGATACATCCTTCGTCGAGGGGCAAGATATGGATACTGGTAGCAACGGAGTGCTTTACAAAATGGGCTGAAGCAATACCACTTAGAAGGGCAACGACTGGGGTAGTGAGTAGCTTCATCAGAGAGTATATCATTTGCCGTTTTGGGATCCCAAAGGTTATTCTCTCAGATAATGGGACTCCCTTCGTCAACTCAGAAGTAACGATGCTCACAGACAAGTACTCCATTGTTCATCACACTTCAACGGTGGCATACCCGAAGGGGAATGGTCAGGCTGAAGCAACTAACAAAACTCTGGTTAATATCTTGGCTAAAACGATGGAGGACTTTCCAGGATCGTGGGATGACAAGATACCAACAGTGTTGTGGGCCTATCGAACGACGAAGAGGAAGCCCACAGGGTACACTCCGTTCTCCCTTGTCTATGGGGCTGAGGCAATTCTTCCAGTGGAGTTGGAAGTTCCCTCGGCTCGATACGCCTTGCGAAGTAGCATGCTCCCTCAGAACAGGCATGTGCAGTTGGAGGCATTGGATGAACACAGAGACAACGCGATGCAACATTTTCAAATGTATACAAAGCAGCTCTCTAGGGCATATGACAACATGGTAAGACCAAGGAGGTTCGTGGAGGGAGATCTCGTTTTGAAGGCAGCAGTGAAACACATTAGAGGACTTCCTCTGCCAAAGTTCGCAGCCAATTGGGAGGGACCTTTCATCGTGAACGAAGCTCATGATTCAGGTTATTGCCTAATTTCTAAGTTGGAGGAAGATAGGCCATTCAAAATTAACAATAAATGGCTGAAAGTATATCATGTGTAGACAGTTAGGTTGTACCATCGATGTATTGGGTCTTTTTATTATGAATATACAAGTTTTACTGATGATGTGAAGTATAGACATTGATATATGAAAGCAGGCATAACTCAGAGATAAATTGAAAAATGTACATTCTTTCATTCATTAAAGAAGAGAGCATTACAAGCAAAATGGGGAACTATTGCCCAAGAATTACATGAATGAAAGAAAGAAAATATGTACAGGAGTTTTACTACCCTAAGAGAAACCACAGATCCGGGGAAGAGAAAAAATCCCCGGGAAGGCCCGAAGAAGCTGATGCAAAGGAATTTTGAGCGTTGACAGCAACCTCTAGCCTGGTTTGCACCTGGGCGCGTTCAATAAGGAGCCTTTCCCGTTTTAGCTTGGCCAAACGCAGAGCTTCTTCGGCATTCGTTACTTCTTCATCCGTCGATTCCAAAAGGGGTGCCAGCCCAGCTAACTTAACCTCCTCAGCCCGTTGGTCCTCCTGGTGCTTTATCAGCACTTCCCTCTGGCCGATCAGTTGCTGGTTCTTCAAAGTCTTCAGATGCGTTATAAGCCAGTCAAAACGGAAACCATCACGCCCCAACTCCTTCAGAAAACCTAGAAATTGGTTGAGAAGGGATCTGGTAACACTGGCAGTGGGGGTACTAGCAATTTCAGCAACAAGGATCGCCATGCCTTGCAGCCTGTGACTCATCACATGAATATTTGAGCGCAGGCAATCCGGTGTGAAGGTCTCAGGATGGCGATCCACCAATTGTTCAATCACCAGCCGATGGTTGACGGGCATTTGAGGAGATTGCCGAAGCACCATGAGGCAGAACGAGTGAGGAGCTAGGTCGGGAAGAGGGACCTCACACCCAGATTCGCTCTCGACTGCAGCACCAGTCGTAGAACCTTGATCATCATGAATTGAATTTTCCGAAGCGTCAGGTTCTCGAAAGGGCGAGCCTACAGGTGAGAGGACTGGGGGCGAATCTTCCCGAGCAACCTGAAAAGAAAAGCCCAAATAAGGATATGAAAAATCTTAACAAGCGTTTTCGTTGTTAAGTCACCGTTATAAGGTGGAGATTACATAAAAATCTTAACAAGCGTTTTCGTTGTTAAGTCACCGTTATAAGGTGGAGATTACATAAAAATCTTAACAAGCGTTTTCGTTGTTAAGTCACCGTTATAAGGTGGAGATTATATAAAAATCTTAACAAGCGTTTTCGTTGTTAAGTCACCGTTATAAGGTGGAGATTATATAAAAATCTTAACAAGCATTTTCGTTGTTAAGTCACCGTTATAAGGTGGAGATTATATAAAAATCTTAACAAGTGTTTTCATTGTTAAGTCACCGTTATAAGGTGGAGATTATATAAAAATCTTAACAAGTGTTTTCATTGTTAAGTCACCGTTATAAGGTGGAGATTATATAAAAATCTTAACAAACGTTTTCGTTGTTAAGTCACTATTATAAGAAGGAGTTTAAGCAGAGAATTAAGAAAGTACCTGAATCATAACAGGGGCAGGAGTGGGAGCTATCACGGAGGTTAAAGTGGCAGGAATCGTTGGGAGGGGACTTGTTACCTCATCGGCCTCAACGGGGTCTTTGGCCCCAGAAACCTCAACCATCGGCATAGTTCCCTCGCCCACATAAGGTACCAAAGCAAGAGCAAGGGGTTCATCGGGAATAGATGAGGGTGGTGAAAGATCAGGAGAAAGCTGCAATATAAAAGCCAATGTTAGTAAAGAGGAACAAATACAGAAAAAAGGGCGAAATGTATCCAAGAATAACTTACCTCAGTCAGAACGTTGAAAAGGGACACTGTGGCCAGAGGTCTCGCCAGCACCGTTGGACGGAGAATGTTTGCTAGCAGCGAGGATACTTCGACCTAGGGCAACCAACATCCTAAATTCAGCACACAGAACGGGGTGAAAGAGAAGGAATGCCAGATCAGACAAATTTAATTATGAAATAATTACCTCAGGATCACCTGCAGCAACCAGAACGAGGGGGAGAACAACCTCAGAGGAAGCCAGTGAGCCAGAGGAGACTGGAGTAGGCATCTCAGATTGTGTTGTCTCTGGTGGCGAAGAAACACCCACGGGCTCTATAACCTCACCCTCCCCAACTGCCTCCCCCGCCCGTCTTGAGATTGAACGACGGACGTAAGTAAGCCCGGTCATTGGCGAACGGGGTGGGGTCGTATCGGATGAGATGGCCCCACAGCGACCGCCCACGAAACGGCTAATGGGGGGACTTGGGGGGCTAGGAGAACGAGGCCCCGTTTCTTTAAGTCCCTGCACCAAAGTAGTTAAGAACAATATATATAAGTAAATCCGGCTTGCTCTAACCAAAGAAGAAAAGAGAACAAGATAAGTGTACATACCTCAGATTGGGAAGAAGAATGAGAAGCTTGCACCGAGGAAACTTGCTTCCGCTGGGACTTGGTGCCTAAAGTCTTCCTCCTCAGCCTTGTCATGGCACTACCAGTGGCTTGAGGAACCTTCGAACCTTTTCTCCTCTTTGCAGCTGGCTCAGTGGGATCGACGACGATCGTGGGGAAGACAACCGAGGGAGGAACGACGACAGCGCGCCGTTGAAACTCTGCATTCGCCCGATCTACCTCAGCCTGCGCCTCCCTCCTTAACCTCTCGGCCCTTTCAGGAGATATGGGAGGAGGAACGGAGGCTATGGGTAGGGCTGCCACAGGAATCTGGGATTTGGACTTTGCCTTTTTCGTGGAGGCCACCCCACTCTTGGCCTTCTTGGTCGACGGCTGCGAAGACCCTTCATCACCAGTAGCTCCAGTCGAAGGAGCAGTCTTCCTGGATACCCCAGCACCTTTCGCTTTGGATATGGCAGTGGGAGTCATGGGGCATAACGGAGGTAGCTCTTCGGAAGGCCCCTTAGGGGTTTTGCTTAGAGGGAACTCAATCCCCAGAATGGAGTTGCCTTTGAGTCCCAGCTCCATCGCAGCAAATGAAAGAACTGGAGGGTACACCGGCTCGCCATCTATGAATTCAGCAATGTTAGCCAGTTGTCTCGGCCAGAACTTCGTGGCAAATAGACTGGTCACATTCCCTTGCCTCTTGTTGGAGGGAATGGTGACTCTCCCAGCCATTGATTCACTTATCCCCCACGCAGCAGTGGAGGAAAATAAGGAACATGCCTCACTAAAGCTAACCTTCGGGTTTGAGGATTGGAAAACTGAGCGAGGAGCCCCCTGATCAAACCCAAATTGACGACTACACCGATTGGGGTTGTAATGTTCGCTGGAATATCCCCACTCGGTGTAGGAAGGCAGATACCCCGGAGAAAGGAGAAGCACCACGGCTAACTGAGGATCTTCAATGTCTACCCCCACCTGTACCACCCTGGATTCGTCCTGAAAGAAATCACAAGTGTGAACAAAGGCGTCCTCTCCGTAAGGCCTCATAACAAAGTCCTCAAAACGATCAATTGAGGCGATCAGCTCTTTTCGGCTCTGCCTCTTGTGATAAATATAAGAGCGGGGGGGCAAAATGGTTTCCCCAGAAGGAGGACGGTTGGCCTTGGCCGCCACAACAGGAAAGCGCACGTAAAGAAAGCTGGTTAGAAGGATGCTGTTAGCAAAATTGGCCAGGTTATAACGGCCAAGGGATCGTTCCATATCGAGCAACGTTCTGTCAAGCCAGGTGTAGAGGGACCCTAGGGCAATTGCAGCCAAAGGAAGTTTGATGCCCCGGGCCAAACGAAGGGATATGTTGATAAGGTCCCTTCGGGGCTGATCGTTTGGTTTTCCCGTCAAAAGAAAACGGGACAGAATCACAAGGATGTAAGCAGGGAGCTCTAACGAAGTACCTTGGCCAGGGGCATCCGTTGAAATTGAAGAACTACCTTCACTAGAACCCTTGAAGAAATAATTAATCAGCGGAGTGAAGGTAGCTTTGTTTGAAGAACCGATGCAACTTCGGCATATTCGGTCCAACGCCAAACGGTCAGCAGTCTCTTCGGCGTCAAGAGGCTCATCGGTATAAGGCTCATGACCTGTTGCTTCGAGCCCCAGAAGCTCGCAGACATCTTCTAGGGTTATCGTGAACTCGCCCCACGCAGCAATAAATGTGTGAGTCGTCACGTTCCAACGAGAAACAAGAATGGGGAGAGCAGCATTATTTTTGGAGAGAGTAAACTCACCAAACCATTTGGCCCGTTGAAGGCCAATCTTACTCAAAATATCACCATAGGAACTCACCATGTGAGAGTTCCAAGCAGCAAAATGGGCAGGAGAACCACCTGGTGCTTCGAAGTCAATTTGGGACCATTGGAAGTCCCCTCGCTCCAGACGAAACCGGAGAGTCCCCTCTGGAGGAAGAAAGCCCCACTTCGAGGGTTCTTCGTCCTCGTCACCCAGCACTAAGGACTCAAACTTGCATTCAAAGTTGACAGTCTTGCAAGCAGCAGCAAAGCAATCATCTTCGCCAAAAATGGGAGAGCGACGATAAAACCTTAACTGATCACGACGGACAGCGTCCAAGGCAGAGGCATCAGTAGTGGTGGCAACAGCAGTAGCAGGCGGCGCACTGGTTGAAGAGATGGTGGGATAACTTTGAGAAGCCATGACAGAGTGTTAGTGCAAACAAAAAACAACCTTGAGTCAGAGGAGCCTGAGCACGACAATGGCGGAAGAACAACCACAGGAGGTGGCGAAGATGATGCGAGCAAGAACAGGACGGCACAAGGTCGAACAGCAGGTTTCAGACGATCAACAATGGAAGCTTTTTCTCTATCTCTCTAAAAAACGAAGGAAATTTGAGGCAAGTAGTGGGAAAGAAAGAAAAAGAATGGCTTTAAGTGATTTGGCCGTTTAATTTTTAAAGTTCGTCGTTTAAGTTTCCCACCATTGCACGTGTGTGGCCGCCTGCAATCATTTCAAATGTACACGTGGCACTTCGGGAAGTGTTCTGACATGGAAAAGACAACGCTACGTCATTTAATGACGTGACACCTGGGGAACTGCCATCAATTAATGAAGTGACACCTAGGGAACAGCCACCGTTACCTTCCTAAGCAAGATTCAGTTTTGGGCGCCAAGATTTTCTCTGACATATCCAATAAACCCCCCAACGAAGAAGGTGTCCCAACGGTTCAAAAAAGGCACGATGTCCCCTCGACAGAAGCTCAAACGTTGTTTAGTTATGACTCAGTTACATCGGGGAGAATTTTTTCGCTTTTTTCGAACATTACTGCGAGAATATTAGCAGGTCCTTCGGGAGAATTTCAGATATTCAAGCTGGAACGGTTGAGGCTCAGCATTAGAAAAAGGTGCAGGCCAGACAGAGAAGGTTCATCGGATTAAGAAGTTTTCGTGGAGGCACTTCTTGTTCCCACAACAAATCCCTCCACGAAGGGGCAAATGTAGAGGGGGCCTGAAGGTAATCCTGGGATTAGGGATAATCCACTAATTAGCAACAGTGTTCTGAGGATAAGCTCAGCGTGGCAACTCAAGCGTGGCATCTTGGTGAGGCAGCTCAGCGTGGCAACTCAAGCGTGGCATCTTGGTGAGGCAGCTCAGCGTGGCAACTCAAGCGTGGCGTTTTGGTGAGGCAGCTCAGCGTGGCAACTCAAGCGTGGCAGCTTGGTGAGATAGCTCAGCGTGGCAACTCAAGCGTGGCATCTTGGTGAGGCAGCTCAGCGTGGCAACTCAAGCGTGGCATCTTGGTGAGGCAGCTCAGCGTGGCAACTCAAGCGTGGCGTCTTGGTGAGGCAGCTCAGCGTGGCAACTCAAGCGTGGCAGCTTGGTGAGATAGCTCAGCGTGGCAACTCAAGCGTGGCATCTTGGTGAGGCAGCTCAGCGTGGCAACTCAAACGTGGCATCTTGGTGAGGCAGCTCAGCGTGGCAACTCGTACTTTAGCTTATTGTTACTTTGCCATATTATAGCTTTGTTTATATTTACTACGAGTTATAATGACTGTAATGTTGTAACGAGAATAATGAATGGGCGTGAGGTCGAACGGTACTCGCGAGAGACCAGGCTTGGCAGGGCCTGGGAGAGTTTTCATGCTCTATCGAACAACCTCACCGTGGGAACTTTAGAGGGATTTGGTTTGGAGGATTGAGAAGTGGGGCACCGTTGGGGCTTGTCCTGACCATCTTAGATACACCTGGTAAAACACCGAAGGACCCTGACCGTGGAACCTCAAGCGGAGCAGCTTGGAGTTCCATCGGGCATTGAGTTATGAACCAAACAACCCTCTACTTAAATATCACATCTACTGTGGGTGATGTCACTAGCCTTCTAAACAATGTCAGACATGCACTTGAGTAAACCACCGTGGTATTTGGGGCTGTCAGATAGTTGGTGAGCCACCTCTGCGACAATAACCCCCTGACATACAGTGGTTAGGCAAAAGGCATGTCTTGGCATTTAATGTTTATGACGTAGGAAACAACTAGTGCATCAGGCATTTAATGTTGTGACATAAAGTATGAGGGATGTCTTTCATAGTCTTTAATGACTGAGTTGCCTCGGGGGTGGTGTGGGGGGCTATTTAAGGACCCCAACCACCTTTGAGGAGAAAAAAATGATCCTTTGAGAGTTCAAAAAGTTATTGCTAGAGATACATCAGAGAGAGAATTATTGCAAATTAGAGGGCTTATCCACTCACCATTGTCATTTATTACGAAGCTTTTAATACGCAAACAGAGACTCTTGAGAGTGGTTTTTGGTATGTTTTGTCTGCCTACCAAGGTGTATCTAGGGTGCTTGCTTCTCTCTCCCTCTAGCTAAGTTATTTCTAAAGTTCTTTATTATATTGAGGGTTATACACGAGATTTGTGAGTATAAGATGGGTTCCATACCTTCCAAACTGCTCTTTGTGTCTTGTGGCTAAATCACTAGTGTTTCTCTAATTAACCTTGCCATAACCATACTTAAAAGGGGTTACGCCTCCATCTTATCTAAACTACCCTCTTACAACTCTTAACTAACGAACTAGAATTAACGTTGAAGGTATGGATCACACGTGTAATGCAATTTATTTACTCATATGGTAATGCCATTCTACTCTACTGCTTTCTTAAAACACGCTCAAGGATAAAAGACATGAAACAATACTGGCTTCATCAAGTACCTACTTAAAAAATAAAAATAAAAAATACGCAATAAAAAATTAGGGTGTGCTTGATTGACAATATTTTTCAACTTATAGTGTTAATCTTGTGGAAGTTAGCTAAAAATATACATGGCAGCAGGTTCGTGCAACGAAGGGGCTAGCTATGTGTGAATTTTGTCAGATTTTTTTTGGCGTGTTTCACTTTGAGAGGCGCAACCAGCGAAGGTGGAGGTTCGCCACGAGCAACGACGCTACAACGAATGGGCCCAGATCTGCTAAATAAGAGTTTTCAAGTGGGGGTGTTCTGGGAATTTTGTCGCAAATGGGTACCACCTATAAAAGGAACCTTATGAGGATTAAAACCCGAACTCTTGGGTTGCTCTCTTGAGAGCTAGAAAGGTCTTCCTCCAAAGGTGAGAGTTTGGGATGAGAGGTGAGGTATTCTCCCTCTCACCCATGAGTATTGAAAAGTATGAGTGTGAGTATTTCATGTATAGTAAGGCTGCTTAAAATGTACTGTGTGAGGGATTTCTCACCGTTTTACATGGGAGCGAAATACACTGAATTAGGCAAATGAGAGACACTCGAGAGTGAGGGTTCTAGGCTTAAAACTTGAATTCACTTTGCTAGAGAATTGATGTGCAATGGTTATCCTTTATTTAGAAGAGTAAAGTGTATTCAATTTATCCTTGTATATTCTCTATTGTACTTGTAGTTTCTTCAAATATAGTAAAATCAAGTCCCTTCGTGATTGTAATCAAATTGGTGAACCACGTATATCTTATTGAGGTCTCTTGTTTACATCCGGATGATGGTTGTTTGGAGGGTACCCCTGTTGGAAATTAATGTTAGTGGCGAAATTAATTATTTAATTTCAATTGTATTAAATTTCGAATTTCCCATTTATGTGATTTTAATAAATGTCAGATAATTAATTAGGAATGTGATAAATAAAGATATTAAAAGATTTGGGTAAACCTTATCCGTTAGTCACATGATGTTTAGTGGCATTAGTGGGAGACTTGGAAAGAGTCCCACCACCACTAAAATTCCGGCCCTCTTCCCCTTATAAATAGAGACCTCTACACCATCTAGAGTCATCTCAATACACACTGTTTCTAAGGAGGGAGAGAAAATCCAAAATTCGTTTTTCTCATATTCCGGACTATTCAAGGAAGGAGCATTCAAGTTATTTCAATCCGTTCAACAACGATGGACAAAGGTCAGTTTTTAAATCATAGTTATAAGGAATTTTCGGTTATGTGATTACATGAAGATAAACATCCTGGATTCATGTCAAAACTGTTTTATTCATGATACAACCTTATGATTCATATTCGAATTTATGATTAATAAATCAGTATTAGTTAACATGTGGTATCAGAGCTTGCGATTTATAATCTCATGTTTTCCGTTAATGAAAACTCCTTTATAACAATTCTGATTTATGATCTTTTAAAAATCTGGAAATCTGGAATTTTTGGTAAATCTGAAAATCTGGAAAAAAAAATTGAAATCTGGAGAAAAAAAAAAAATTCTGAAAATTTTGTTTTTCTGAAAATCTGGAATTTTTAAGCAATATGATAATCGTACATATGGTAATTCGAATTTGTGTTATGATATTAAGAACAAAATTACTTTTGTGCCTGAGACCTTCTGCGACGTCTTATTTTTGTCATTAAATCTGCTCTTAAAGTGTGTCTGAGATTTTCTGTGACGTTTTTCTTCTGTCGCCAATACTCACTGGTGAGAATGAAGGGTCAAAACTTGCTCAGAATTTTAGGAAACTGACATGGTCGACTGGAAACATCGAAATAAACAAAACCCATTGTAAACAATGGGCACCACCTTACTTTTGCGTTTTGAAGTCGTTAAGGCCCTCAAAACCCCGTTTTTGCCATTTTAGAAAATAATCTCGGGGCTTATAAATCTTTGCAGAAAATTGATATTAACGTTCCGCAAAAAGTTTTGGTTTTCTAGCATGTTTTACTTCGATTATATGGTGAAAACTCATTTTTGCCATTTTTGGCAAAATTCATGTATTTTGTGTTTTTACTATACCTGGGCAATTCTGTTTTTGAGGCCTTTAAGCTACTATTGGTATCTTTGTAATTATTGATAGATTACGTATTATAGTTAATATTAAGGCATGATTAACTATATTTAAGTTGAGACGTGTAAATAATTATTCATTTGAGTTAAGTCAAAGGTCAAACACAGGTTGAGACTGCATGTACGAATAATATACTTACATTCATTAAAGACTTATTATAATGTCAGTTATAAAATTGGATTGAAGCGCAACACATGCTAATATCTGAATTGAACAACGTTAGAACTAGTTTTTGTAAAAACAGAATAGTTGACATTAAGTCCATTAATCATGGTATTAAATGTTTAGGCAACAAACACAGATGCCAAAATTATGGGACCATGATAAATGAATTATAGGGTACTATATCTTTACAAATCTGAACATTGTGTGATGATTAACACAGATTCTGTGATATTCAGATTGTAAATGAAATATGCCAAAATCTTTAGTCAACAATTCAATATTCGACCCTTGCAATTTTTGTTGTGTGTGAAAATTTAATTTGTGAACATTGTTATTAATTGCAGTTCCCCTTAATCTGTATTCGCAAGCTCAGTCCTATTCCAAATTTGATGGAATTAATTTTTCTGAATGGAATGAGCAAATTGAGTTCAGCCTAGGGGTTCTTGACCTGGACATGGCAATTATGTGTGATGAACCCGCTGCTATTACTGATACCAGTAGCGAGGATGAAATTGTTGTCCATGAAGCATGGTCTCGATCCAATAGGTCGGCCCTAATGTTTATGAGAATGTGTGTTGCTGCTAACATTAAGACTTCCCTACCTGAAACTACGAAAGCGAAAGAGTATTTGAACAACATTAAGGAACGCTTTCGCACTGCTAATAAATCCCTTGCTGGAAAACTGATGGCTGATCTGACCACTATAAGGTTCGATGGTACTCGAACCATGATTGAGCACATTATAGAAATGACCAATCTGGTTGCTAGACTTAGAGTTTTGGGCATGACAGTGGATGAGTCTTTTCTCGTCCAATTCGTCATAAACTCCCTACCTCCTGAGTATGGGCCTTTCCAAATCAATTACAACACTATAAAAGACAAGTGGAATGTAAATGATTTGCAAAGCATGTTGGTACAGGAGGAAGGAAGGCTCAAGCAACAGAATGGCCATGTGACTAAGGGACAGGTGGCAAACCTTACAGTCAAAGGAGCTGGTTTTAAAAAGAAGTTTGGCAAGGGCATTAAGAAAGGTCCTGGGCCGTCTCATCAAGATGAACCATCAACTGCTACTGTGAAGAAGGAAAAGAACGACAAGTGTCACTTCTGTAAAAAGAAGGGTCATTTTCAGAGGGATTATCATAAACGAAAGGCGTGGTTCGAGAAAAAGGGTAAGCCCTTTATTTATGTTTGTTTCGAATCAAACTTTATTAACGCTCCTTCTAACACTTGGTGGATTGATTCTGGTTCTATGTGTCATATTTCTAATTCGATGCAGGGCTTCATTTCGATCCACAAAACAAATCCAAATGAGCATTTTCTCTACATGGGCAATAAGGCAAAGGCTAAAATATAAGCTGTTGGAGTCTTTCGCCTGATTTTAAGCACTGGATTTATTTTAGATTTGCAAGAAACTTTTTATGTTCCCATAGTTTCTAGGAATTTAAGTTTTGTTTCTAAACTCGCTTTAGATGGTTTTGCAATTGAATTTAAGAACAGTGGTTTTGGTTTGATTAAAAATTCTAATAATGTTGGTTCTAGATTTTTATTAGATGGTTTATATCGATTGAATCTTGAAAAGAATTTTTCTGAAACCCTTGTGACCCTGCATCCTAATGTTGGTACGAAACGTAGACTTAATGATGAAAAATCTGCTTATTTGTGGCATAAAAGATTAGGGCACATATCCAGGCCGATAATTGAAAGGCTCATTAAAGATGGAATACTCCATAACTTGGATTGGGCCAATTATGATGTATGTGTGGACTGTATTAAAGGAAAATAGACCAAACATACAAAGAAAGGAGCCGCAAGAAGCACCCAGCTACTTGAATTAATACATACAGACATATGTGGACCTTTTGATATTCCATCCATTGGTGGAGAAAAATACTTCATCACTTTTATAGATGATTTTTCACGTTATTGCATTTTGTACATGTTGCATGATAAATCTCAGTCTGTGAACGTCGTTGAAATATACATTAATGAAGTTGAGAGGCAACTAGGCAAAAAGGTGAAAATTATTAGGTCTGATAGAGGTGGCGAATATTATGGTAGATATGACGAGTTAGGGCAACGCCTTGGCCCATTTGCTAAACTCCTTGAAAAATTAGGTATTTGCGCCCAATACACAATGCGAGGATCACCTTGGCAAAATGGTGTAGCTGAAAGGCGTAATCGTACCCTTATAGAAATGGTAAGAAGTATGATAAGTAGGACCCAATTGCCTACATTTTTGTGGACACATGCATTAAAAACCGTTGTACACATCTTAAATAGGGTTCCTAGTAAGTTAGTTTCAAAAAAACCCTTTTGAACTTTGGAAAGGATGGAAACCCGATTTAAGGTATTTACGTGTGTGGGGCTGCCCAGCGGAAGCTAGAATCTATAACCCTCATGAAAAGAAATTGGATCCTAGGACATTATCTTGTCATTTCATCGGGTATCCAGAAAAGTCGAAGGGATATAGATTCTACTGTCCAAATCATACAACTAGAATCATAGAAACTGGAAATGCTAAATTCAATGAAGAAAGTGAAGTAAGTGGGAGTATAAAAGAAAGGGAGGTAATCATTCAAGAAGTCAGGGTACAAATTCCTATACCCAGGGTTCATAACATACCTGTTGTTCCTAATGTAGTTGTTGAACCGGTCATTGACCCAATCAATAACAATGAACAACAAGTGAATGATCAACCAACTGAACAACCACATAATGAGACTATAACTGATGAAACTTTTGAAGCACCACAGGAAGCGCCATTAAGAAGATCTCAAAGAGAAAGGAGATCGGCAATTCCGGATGATTACGTGGTATACCTTCAAGAGACCGAATTTAACATAGGGAATATTAATGATCCAGTTTCTTATGAAAACGCTGTAAATAGTGATGATTCCGATAAATGGATTGATGCCATGAATGAAGAAATAAAATCTATGAATGACAATAAAGTTTGGGAGTTGGTCGAATTGCCAGAAGGACAAAAACGAGTTGGGTGCAAGTGGATCTTTAAGACCAAACTTGACTCAAAAGGCAATATCGAACGACATAAAGCTAGACTTATTACCAAAAGTTTCAATCAACGAGAAGGCATTGATTATAATGAGACCTTCTCTCCAGTTTCAAAGAAGGACTCATTGAGAATCATATTAGCGTTGGTTGCTCATTATGATTTAGAGTTTCACCAAATGGACGTAAAAACAGCTTTTCTAAATGGGAGTTTAGAAGAAGAAGTCTACATGGCACAGCCACAAGGCTTCATAAAGGAAAGAAAGGAAAACATGGTTTGTATGTTGAAGAAGTCAATATATGGTCTAAAACAAGCTTCTCGTCAATGGTACATTAAGTTTCACGATACCATTACATCCTTTGGGTTTAAGGAAAACACTGTTGATCGGTGCATATACCTGAAGATCAGTGTGAGTAAGTTTGTGTTTTTAGTACTATATGTTGATGACTTACTTATCGCCAGCAGTGATATTGGTTTATTAAGTGAAACCAAGAAGTACCTTTCTAAAAACTTTGAAATGAAAGATTTAGGTGAGGCATCCTTCGTGATCGGGATAGAAATATCTCGGGATAGATCACGAGGAATGTTAGGATTGTCTCAGAAAGCTTACATTAACAAAGTTTTAGAAAGATTTAGCATGCAAAATTGCAATCCCATTAATGTTCCACTTCAGAAAGGGGATAAGTTCAGCTTAAGTCAATGCCCCAGAAGTGATTTAGAAAGGGAGCACATGAAAGGCATGCCTTAGGCTTCGCTCGTAGGGAGCTTGTTGTATGCACAAGTCTGCACTAGACCGGATATCAGTTTTGTCGTTGGGATGCTAGGCAGATATCAAAGCAATCCAGGGATTCACCATTGGAAAGATGCAAAGAAAGTTCTGAGGTACCTGCAAGGGACCAACGATTACATGCTCACATATCGGAAGACTGATCACCTTGAGGTGATTGGTTATTCAGACTCAAATTTTGGGGGATGCCTTGATAGTAGGAAGAGCACTTCGGGTTATGTCTTCCTTATGGCTGGAGAAGCCGTTTCATGGAAAAGTGCTAAACAAAGCGTCATTGCATCATCTACTATGGACGCTGAGTACGTAGCGTGCTTCGAAGCTACAAATCATAGATTATAGCTGCGAAACTTTATTTCAGGACTTAGAATTATGGGGTCAATATCTAAGCCGCTGAAAATTTATTGTGATAATGTCGCAGCAGTCTTCTTCTCGAAGAACGATAGGTATACTAAGGCTGCTAAGCATATTGAGATGAAATACCTATCAGTTAAAGAAGAAGTTCAGAAACAAAGAGTGTCAATTGATCACATTAGTACGCGTAATAACATAGCAGATCCTCTTACGAAAGGACTATCTCCAAAGACCTTTATGGAACATGTCAAAAAGATGGGTCTCGATTAGTTGAATTATGATTGTTATTTTGACTTATTTGTTTGACACTATTACTTGAATTCAATAAAAGTGTTTCTGATTTCTATTATTTCTGTCTTTTGTGAATGCATGCAGATAATTATGAATTATTGTTAACAGAAATAGTTCTTATTCAAAAGGACATTATGAGACCATTATGATACCCAATATTAAAGGCTAGTTGAATAAAACATTGATGTTGCGGTACATGGAAGGAACCATGCTCTTGAATAGCATGGAATCGTTATGACTCGCATCTGTGAATCATTTGATTTAGTAAAATTTATCAATGATTGTGCACCTTATGATACCTAATTTAATTATACGAATTATTAAGACCAAGTGAGAGACTGTTGGAAATTAATGTTAGTAACGAAATTATTTATTTAATTTCAATTGTATTAAATTCCAAATTTTCCATTTATGTGGTTTTAATAAATGTCAGATAATTAATTAGGAATATGATAAATAAAGATATTAAAAAATTTGGGTAAACCTTATCCGTTAGTCACATGATGGTTAGTGGTATTAGTGGGAGACTTGGAAAGAGTCTCACCACCACTAGGATTTCGGCCCTCTTCCCCTTATAAATAGAGACATCTACACCATCTAGAGTCATCTCAATACACACTTTTTCTAAGGAGGGAGGAAAAATCCGAAATTCGTTTTTCTCATATTCCGTGCTATTCAAGAAAGGAGCATTCAAGTCATTTTAATCCGTTCAACAACGATGGACAAAGGTCAATTTTTAAATCATAGTTATAAGGAATTTTCGATTCTGTGATTACATGAAAATAAACATTATGAATTCATGTCAAAACTGTTTATTCATGATACAACCTTATGATTCATATTCGAATTTATGATTAACAAAACAGTATTAATTAACAGCCCCAACAAATTGGGCATCGGGGCACAACTAACCTCAATTTTTCTTGTAAGAGAATTAAGGTCGGGTTGATTGGAATAGGTGAAAAAAAAAATCTAAGGAAAAAATTTCTTATCCACTCCCCAAAAAGAAAATGATGCTGCAATATGCACTTGAGGGTTGTACTTTGGGCAGAAAAACCTCCAAAGGTAACTCGAGGCAATCAAACATGCCAAAATGTGGAATTTTTTAAATTTTCAATGACAAATTTGTCAATCTAACACCCACCTTCAAGTATCAAATCTGTGTCATTGTGGGAAAAACCTCCAAAGGTAACTCGAGGCAATCAAACATGCCAAACTGTGGAATTTTTCAAATTTTCAATGACAAATTTGTCAATCTACCACCCATCTTCAAGTGTCAAATCATTGTGATTCCAGTTTTAACAACAGTGCATATATATACATCAAGGAACAACAACTACTATAATGATAAGAATGAGAGCAACAGTAATTAACCTTTGGGATAATCTGGCATTCAAAATCCTAGACAACGAGAACATATACATCAAGTAACAATAACAACATCAACGAACATATTTACCCTCCCTTGTTTCACTATAAACCCCGAATTTTTCATCAAAGCCAAGTACCTTGCTCTATCATCAGCTTCCTATTAACAAAGAACATACCCCTCACCGATTTTCCCAACGGGAACAAAGCTCATAACCATATCAATGCTATACAAAACGTATTCAGAACCAGTATCCTTTACATCAGTCACATCCCTGCCACTTTAATCCATTATACTTTCAAGTAATCCGCTGCCACTCTAATCCCACTAAGCTGTGCAACCAGTATTTTTTTCTTTCGTTTTTTTCCGGAGGTGTCCGCAATATTTCAAAAAAAAAAAACTAATTTTCCTGAAAGGAGAGGTAAATACTAAAACTAACTTCTGTATAAGTTGACTAAATGAAGTTCGTGCATTTGTTCCAAATTCCATGCAAGAATTGTCGGAGGATAAAAGTTCCCCCACATTTAAAGTTGGTCGTCAGCCATCTGCCTCGCCTGTTGGAGACGTCTTCTAACTAAAAATGAGATGAATGAGACAGTCACGACCAAGACCTCGAAAAAATCGATGGCATTCAGACGCCAACCTGCAGCCCAGTAGACGGACATTCATTTAGTTATACGAAACATAGCGAAGTAATTCATTATTTATTTTGGGTGTTTTATGACCATGTGTATTGTCATTTAAGTGCAATACACTATCATTTTAAAGCATGTTGTGATGCTAGATATCAATTGTTGGGGTGCCTTCAGCAGCACCCTTAGTTTTTACATATTATTATCCTCTTTGTCTGGGTTGGGCGTGGGGGTTGGGTTGGGCGTGGGGGTTGGGTTTGGGGTAGGAAGGGGCGGTAAGACGTTAAATCTGAAAAAGAAAAAGAATTTCACCTTTCAACTTTTTCAAGCTAACTAAGAATGTGATTATTTGCCTGCATGTTACTTGGAACATGGGTCGCTTTGGTACGTGGTATGTCAATATAACTAGTACGCGGTGCAGTGAAGGTAGGCTTGGTTGGTTTACTAATTTTAATTATAAAATGTTGTTTACTCTTAATGAGGTTTATTTAGAACCAGTGACTATATTTGATGCAAACACCACCAATTGGATCCAAAAAAAGATAGAGAACACAAGCACAAATCTGAAAATTGTATTAACAAGCCTAAGAATAATGAGAACTCTATTACATCATCACCTATTATACTAGTAGTAATCCTACTCTAACTAAGAAAGCATTAGTACCCTTCACTTACTCTAATATTGAATATTTCTTAAAGAGGGCAAACCCTCATTTATTACAATTAATACTAAGAATTAACAAAACAAAATAATACAACCGTATTGTACATCAATATATTATCAAGAATAAATGTATTCAGCCAATTTAGAAAATTCACAAAAACTGTGTAGTGTATAGTTTATGTAATATACTAAGAAAATATATAAATCATCCTTGTATACTTTATTTTTTTGCTAGGAACTCTCTTATTCTCCCTTTATTTCGGATGTAAGCAAAAGCATATTCACAACAACAATTTAGCGGCCAATGGCCTAGTTTCTAACATAGACAGTGTCAATAGCACACAAAGAAATTACACTCAAACAAAGAGTAATACTCAAATTAACTAATACTTGAATGATTTCCCCAAATGGGAGTATTACACTATTTATAGGGACAAGGGAAGGATCTATAAAGGGTCCATTAATTGTCCGCTAAGGAATGCTTAGGTCACATGTGACATCATAGGTGACATCACTATTATATAGATTAAAATATTCTCTTTACAAGATACCTATTCTAACCCTTATTAAACCTAATAACTACAATTAAAAATGATAAATGATAAAAAAAAATTACAATATTAAAAAGAAGAAAATACTGAAATTGCCCTCAACTACAATACACATCACTCTCCCCCACTTAAAACCAAACTCGTCCTCAAACTCTCAAAATTAGAGCCGAGTGAAAAGTACCAAAATATGTGACCGAAGAGAAAAAGAAAAACTTTGGAGTCCAAAATTTTATTTTATTTTTTGTGAAAATTAGGGAGTGTCCAAAAAATTTCTCAACCAAAACTTCCCAAAAAGGAGGGCCGAAACAGAATTCAAAGCCCAATCCAGGATTCCCCAATTTACTCTTCAAACAGGCCCAAACAGCAGCATGGTTGGTCCCACGAGCTTCACTTGGGATGTTAAACCCAAATGTTTATTGTCCCTTTTCTTTTAATTTGCAAAACCCAACAGATGGCCACAGACACAAACCTTAATTAAGCCCATTTTCTCTTCTTATCGCAGCTCAGGGTTAAAGAAAGACAAACCCTAGCTTCCACTAATCTCACAAACTGTTCACCTGGTCATGATCGGAAATGGCTAGTGGTCAGACAAACCTCCGGCAACTTCTGCGGTGGGTGTTTCTCTGTTTTGTCGGGGCTCGTTGGGAGAGGGGGATTGGGTCTGCTGGTAGTAGGTTCGTGGGATGCTCTGGGGTGAGGTGTGGATTGGTGGTGGAACCACGGGCAGTGGTAGTGGAGTGAAATGGTGGGCGATGGTTGATTGTTGGGGTAAAGGAGAGGGTAGGGGGCTGTCTTAAGTGGTGGGGTGGCCAGAGGATCTAGTAAGACCGAAGTCGCAGTGGTGGGTCTAGACAGGAGTGCGGAGAATGGTAAGCAACGAATCGCTCAACTTGAACATTGACTCGATAATTTCGAAACCAAGAAATTTCATCCATATTGCGTAGCAGCTCTTCGATCCCTATTTTCCTCATTAGGTAGGTGAATGTTTCGTCAATTCGGGTGTTACGACGCTGGGCTTGGGTGTTCTTATTTGGTGTCATTGTTGCTTATACAAAAAACAACGGGTGGAGCGACTAGGCTTGATACCAATTGACGTAAATGGTGTCACTATCGCACAAAGAAATTACACTCAAACAAAGAGTAGTAATACTCAAAATAACTAATACTTGAATGAGTACCCTAAATGGGGGTATTACACTACTTATATGGATAAGGAAAGCATCTAGAAAGAGCTCATTAAGAAATGTTTAGGTCACATGTCATGTCATTTGTGACATCAATAATGACATAGAACATTATCTTTACAAGATACATATTCTAGCCCTCATTAAACCTAATAACTACAATTAAAAAAAGGAAAATAATAAAAAGAAAAATTATAATATTAAAAAGAAGAAAATACCGAAATTGCCCTCAACTATAATTCACATCTTTATTTCTGTAATTCTCATTCGTCTCAAATTAAAGTGATTACAAAGATTGGCCAATGGCTTATTTATAGGTTTGGGTATCTTGCTAGCCAAGACAACCCTAAAGTGTAAAATGACTGAATAGGGCACAGTAAAGACATTAAAAGACAATGTCACCTTCCAACCTAATATAGTAACTAAAAAGGGGAAATAACCTAAAAACATAAAAAATACAAAAATTCAAATAGCATTTCAACCCCTATATTTTATCTGCTCTAGAACTTTTCAGAAATTTCGATCATCCCCTCTACTGTCTAAAAAATATGCTGAAACGGTCCCTCACCTTTCTCACTCCCAATTTCCTAACATGCCGGAAATCCTCGCCTAATTGCCCTCAAACAAACCAAAATTTATCCCACACCCAAATTGGAGCCCACATTTAATGATTTGAATTCTGTTGAGGAAATTGAGGAAGAGATTTAAGGAGTGTGAGGCTTACTATTAGCACTGGCAAAATTATGGGTTGGGCCTAATTTGGGCGGGTCAAATATGGGTTGGGCTAAATGTGGGTTGGGCCAAATATGGGTTGGGTTAAATGTGGGCTGGGCCAAATATGGGCGGACCAAATATGGGTTGGACCAACCCATTATTTTTTTACTAAATTAAGTATTACAATTCGAGGTATATATAAAAAAAACTCATATTTTACTAACAACTTTTTAAAATGAGTATTATATTTGATTTGTATCTTTTAAAATTGGGCTCCATATTTGATTTCTTGCTTTGAAATATGGGCCCCATATTTAACTCATAGCTTTGAAATATGAGCTCCATATTTAACTCACAACTTTTAAATATGGGCCCCATGTTTAGATGCTTGGGCTAATATGGACTGTTTTATTATTTGGGCCACATTTTGCCACTACTAGTTACTATCGAAGGGCTTTAAAGAAAATTGAGGGAAAGATTAAGCAATTGGAGAGTGAAGCCTCTTATTGGCACATTAAGGCCTTGAGATACTGAGTCGACCTCATCACACTAGCCCGTAGAGGAGATGAGTGCGGGGGGAGGCAGTCCTTTATTGGGAATCTAAATATGAGGAGTTGAAGCATGAGTGTAGGAAACATTTGTCTGAGCTCTCGGCGATACCACTGCTAGTTGTCCGCCCTCGAGTGAACCCTGTTTCTTCTCCTCTACGAAGACACCAGCTGCCATTTTGTTGCATTGATGGCTGCGAAGGATACCCCGATGTATTCGATGGCGGATTTCTTTGACATCTTCGTAGAGAATCGTTGGATTACTCGGGTCGGGTATCGTGAGACTGAGGCATTTGAACTCGGAAAGTTCTTTCCCATCTTTGGGGGAGAAGATATTGAGTTTGTTATCGGAGAGTTCTCTGATATCTATGTTGAGGATAGGTGGGTGACTCCCACTCGTTTCAAGGAGGTGGAATGGTATTGTGTATGTAACTGTTTCCTACTCTTTGGGAACAAAGAGGACTTTGTTGTAGCTGATTGTTTTGATGGTTTGTCTGAAATTGAGTTGTTACCCTGGGATGATATACATGCTTCTAGGTACACGGACCCAAGCAAGGATCGGTTTGAGGCACGTTTGAGGGATGACTTACAACACTTGACGTCGATTATGATCACTATAGGAGACTCGAACTGTTTTTGGCATAATTAGCCCTCCCCGAGGCAATGGTACATTAGTTTTCAAGGCGGCAAGCTTCGAGGCCAAGTACATGCTTATCAATCTTCGTTAGGATTTTTTATTAGTCGCTCCCAACTGTCGACGAGCCGATAAGCCGAGCGTTTCCATGGACGGATTTACACCTCAGTTGGGGAGAACAATTGCACTTGCATGCTTCACACGAAGATCACCTTTATCATTCACGCTCGTGGCCAAGCTTTTCTCAGTAGGGAAGAATGACAGAGTTGGCACCCTAGACTTAGGGTATTTTTGTCCTTTCTAGAATCCTTTCATCTAATAGGATTAATGAATGGTAGTTTAGACATTTTGGACTTAAGTTGATCAGCAAGCTAACCTCATCTATAAATAGGGCCCTTGGCCTCATATTGTAATAAGACTTTGGAGAATTATAAAGAATGTTTTAGAGAGAATATCCTCTTCATTAATTAATTCATTAATCTCAAAACCACCTGCAGAAACCTAGGAAGCACGAACTCGACATGCAATATGGGATATGACTCGAATCGAGACACGAGATACGTGAGTTTTCTAAAATGTAGGATACGATAACGCTAGGATATGTTAAATATTTTTTATTTTATTTTATACATATTAATGATAAAATTGAATAGAGGTCGTACCTTGGTACGATGGCAAGTGCCCTCGCCCAAGCTACGATTGGTCTCGGGTTCAAGACATTGAAGCAGCCTCTCCATATATCCGGGATAACGCCAGCCGACATCCGCCTCTCCCAGATCCTGCAGTTAAGCAGAACCCTTGTGCGCTGGGTACGACTTTTTTTTAATGATAATATTAAATAAAATGAAAGTAGACATCATTAAAGCATCATTAACATAAAGCTCAAAACAGGTGTGAGGGCAAAAAAATCAAAATCTCGGAATGAAAAGGTCAAAATGAAATATGAAAAGAAAACATAAATCAATTAAAAAAAAGCTCAAAATGAAAAGATTCTAAAAACTTACCAAGTTGCTGAAATACTCGAACCAGGCCAAAATGGGATCGGAATGGGGGCGGAATAAGGAAACCCTAGCTGGAAGTGAGCCGCAAGGGTCAGAATGTGGAAACCTAGTGTAAGTTGGAAGAATGAAATGAGAACTCAATCGGGCCTTTTTCTTTTTGCTTAAAGGGTTCTTTATTTGATTTATGTTTTCAAACTTAAGACTTTTCATTATTAGAGATTTGCCCATAAAATTTTATTTTTAAAATACCACAAAGACTCCCGCGTATCCTAAAAGAAGTCCAAAAACGCATCCGGACGAATCCAAGAGTATCCATTTTGTAATTTTCATATTGTAATTTTTTTATTTTTCATATTGTAATTTTCCATTTTGGTTGTACTTATTAGGTGTAATGAGGGTCACTTTTAGTCTTTATGTAATAAGAATAATCTCAATCATGTGACATCATGGGAGGACTATCCTTAGTGATGTCACCCATGACATCACATGGATGCTAGAATATTCCATTAGTGGTAGGAATTGTGCCCTCTAAATCTCTTAAGCCTATAAATAGTGTACTCCCATTTGTGGCAAATCAATTAATGTATTAGTAGCTTTTGAGAGATTTTCAATGTTTCAGTATGTTTTCCTTAAGAGTGCCATTGACACTGTTTACGACTGTAACAACGTGGGCCTAACTTTTGGAAGATGTGACTTCATATTAACGCGTGACAGTTGGGGAAAGTGAAATAGAGTGGGGTGCTTTATTTTAAATAGTTGGAAATAATTACTGTTTGCATTGCAAATGCTGTCTATGTGGAAGACAGCGGAGATCAATTTATTTATTGAGTTTTAACACGTGAATACTGGGGCGGAGCTGTGGTGTTCCTGGGTTCAAGTGCCCACACAGGATTTTGGGGAAAATATTACTACTTTTAAAATTTTGAGAGTAAATGTGTAATGTTTTTTAAACTTTAAGGGCAAAATAAAACGATTACTTTTCATAAAACCCCTTTAACCCATAGTACACGAACAACAACCAAAATGCTTTAAACCAACCGGTGGGACCCACTCTCTTTGAAATCACCATTAGTCTTTTTCTCTGGCTATGGTTTGATCAAGGTAACTTAAATTTTTTATTTTTTTATTTAAGGTTTGATATGGTGGTTTTTTCATTCAGGGTTTGATTTCATTTGATTTGTTTAATGCTTAGGTTGTTGCAACTTATGGTGGTGGATTGATAATTTATTACTCCATCCATCCCAAATTAATAGTCCACTATTCATTTTTGGATCGTCCCAAAATAATAGTTCACTTTTTATTTTTAGATATAATCAACGAACCAAATTCGACGTTAATGAACAAGTGTTGATCTTGACCATTGATTGAGTATATCAATAATCTACGCAAAAAATGGATAAGGACTCTTAATTTGGGACGAAGGGAGTATTTGTGAATTTCTATTGTGGTCACTTTTATTGAGGTATTTTAATTGATTCTCCTATTTCACTTGATTAAAATTTGACAACAGAAATTTGTAATTCTTAATTTTTTAGCGTATAATTGAGTAAAAATTCCAATATTATGATCGAACTTTTATGAAAGATCCGTAAACTACAAAAAAATCACCACGGGGCTTCCACCCCCGAACCCTAAGAAAATATCACACCGACATGTTCTCAAGTGCCCACCCCCAAAAAAAAATTATGGCTCCGCCATTGCATGAATATACGTATAAAAGCATTATTTCATATTATTAATATTTAAATTTTAAAATCTTAATATTTTTTACTACATAAAATAAATATATATATAAAAATATTTATATGTAAATGTTATACGTATCCCAATATATTCGTATCCTACATTTTGAAAAAATCACATATCTTGTTTCCTCAGTTGTGTCGAGCCCATGCTTCATACAAAGCAATGTTTTAAAAATAGTAGAGGCACACGCCTCGAGTCAATCATAGAAAAAACGCCTTGAGGCTTAAGCCTCAAGAGTGAAATTTGAGGCATAGGCTTACGCCTTAGAGGATTGAGGCGGTACACCTTGAGGCGCAATGAGAAGGGGCGGTTTTTCAGGTGCGTATAAAAAAATAATAATAAAAAACTCACCAAACCCTAACAACACTTCTCTCTCTCCTTTCTCTCTCCCGACCAAGGTAAGCCATCCTCTCTTATTTCTTCTCTCATTTAGTATCTTGGTCAGTTGCTAGTAGCAACTTGCTACTGATCGTTTTTGGTTTTTATTTTTTTTTAACACTTTTTTAATGTCGGCTTCTTTTTTTGTAAGTTTTATAACTCTTCCTCTCGTCCGACCAACGTTTTTATTTTTTTATGTTTGGAAACCGAGCTGTTTACGGCCCTTTTTATGTTTAGCAAGAAATCTTTTATATTTTTTTTCTTCTGTTTGTAATACCCCGTATTTTCTGTGATATTTATTTTTGGGGATTAATTGAATTAAATGTTTATTAATTGGAAATTAATCCGGATTAAAAATATTAACGAGATGTGAGTTAGTATTTTATTATAATGTGTATACTTGGCATTATATGAATATTGGTAATATTGAAATTGTCGTGAGATTTATATACGGCAATTTGGGAATTTTGTTTGACGCGTGTGACCGCCACGTCATGGTATTTTATTAATAAATTAAAAAAAAGTGAATTTTAGTTCCATTAACCGTATGGTCGTTTTGAGTGCGCCAACGCGTCCGGAAGGGTCGAGATAGTCAGAAAACACTAGCCGGAAGTTTAGTTTGGGTCCCGGGGTATTTTTGGGCCATACCGGCATCATAAAGGGTATTTTGGTAATTTGTATTTTTGGGAATTAAAAAGTGACGAAAATTGGGATTTCAATCTGACTATTTCTTTAACCCACTTAACCCACTAACTACACTATGTGACAATATGGGCTACGGGAGAAGTTGATATACCATTCTAACTTACCAAAAACCATAACACACCTCCATATCACCATTGTCTTCAACCTTGGGAAGAGCTTGAGAGAGAGAGAGAGAGAGAGAGAGAGAAGGAAAGAATTCTGCAGAAAGAGAGAGAGAGGACAGACTTAACTTCAAGATTCATCACCAAATTCAGAGTTAAATTAAGGCAAGTGATTTAAACTCATTTGATTCAAGATATGTTTTCATGTTTAGGAATTTTCGAAATTAATCTTGGGAGATGATTTAGACCCATTATTTGGAAGTTAAAAGCTTGGAAATATGTTAGGAATTGCATGTAGTATTATTCTGGACGAAATTTATGTTCTAAACAGAACCTTTGATGATTTAAAATGGAGTTAGAAGAAGTTTAATGATGTTCTTGAATGGAAGAATTCTGGAAATTATTTTGATGTAGTTTTAATCTAAAGTAAGCCCTTAAATGATGAATTATGGGATTTAGAATGATAATACTGTTGTAGGATGATAGTATGATATTATGGTAACCTTATCTTGGAGTTTCATGCTTAAAAATGGAGTTTTGGGTCGAAAATGTAACTGCAAAACGAAGCAGTCCGTAACAGACCTGGTGCGTTCGATCGATCGATGCTCTTCAGTCGATCGATCGACCACCATCGATCGATCGAAGGTAAAGGTCGATCGATCGACCTTCCCAGAATGAGTAAAGTTTTTCCTTAATTGAATTTTAATGGTGTTAACCCTTGATTAATATTATTGGAGACATTATGAATACCCTTAACCTTATGGAAGACCAGTAGACATGATTATGAGATTGGACCTTAATTGGAATTTAATTTGAGGATTATTCTAAATTAATGAAATTCGATAAGTGAAATAATATTTGGGTTAATAGTGCAAATTTGAATAATTTGATGAAATAAGGTTTGGGGCAGAAGTAAAGACCTTAGGTGTAAAGGCGTTATATGTGAGAATAATGGGAACTTAATAGTCTATTTGAGATAGGTTTTAAGTTTAAGAAATTACGACGTGAAACGTGTCGACTATTTAATTTATATATTATCGGGGTACTTGTAATATATGAATTTGGAATAATGGTATAATGATGTAGAGTATACCTTTATTAATATTGAGATATCTAAGATGTGTGAATGCTTAGTATATAATCTTATGAGTATGACATACCTACCATACTTGCTATCACGGGAGGTTTACGTTCGCTTAGGGCCTTCTTATCCTTGTGTTGCCCGAATTTAGATTGGTTACCTCGATGAACATAGGTCATAGAAGGACTTATTGTGATATTAATAAGTCTGTTGATCGTGGGAGCGTAGGTATGTGCGTGACCCATGTGATGGTGACTGCGTTCGCCTCCACTATTTGTGATGTTGTTATCTGAACAATTCCTGAGAGATTCGGAATGTGTGATCCTTATGTACGTGATGTACCGGGATGGATAGCAGAGTATGTATGCACCGCAGCTTAGCCTTTGGGTGCTTATATTGTATATTTATGTTGTGAAAATATACGGTTAAATGAGAAGGAATTTACTATGTTAAATTGTGAGTATAGTTATGGTAATGTTTTGCCAGGATAAAAAGAGAGAACTTTTATCAATAAATGGTTTTGTTAGTAATTGGGAATCCGGGAATTAAAGTAGAAATCTCTATTTAATTATTAAGGTTGGAAATTAAACGTGAACTGTGTAGTAGTGTTAGAAACTCTTTGGATAGTTACGAGATAACACATGAATGGGTACAGGAACGTTAGGAGTGCACAGTTAGACGAGAGGTGAGTATATCATGTGAGAGCACGTCCTAACATGTACTTTGCATGTACTGTTTTAAATGTTTTTAAAGCACTTGCAGGTTTTTAAATATCTCCACATTCGGGCTCTGACCCGTTTGCTTTCAAATCTACTTTTTGTAAAACCATTTTAGGTGCCCAGCCACAAGGACACCATGCATAGGATTCTTACTCAGATGACGAGCTGTAGCTGTTTGTGGGAGCTACAGGGATTTGCTTTTAGACGCTTATATCATTTGGATTCCTTACTCAGTATTCCTCAATTGTAGGGCATGTTGCCCAAATTCTATTAGATACATTTCCATTTTAGTTTTGCAAACTTTGGCATGTATTTATTCAGTATTCAGTATTTCGTTATTTACTTCAGTTGTGGGATTATGTTGTGAGGAGTTTTCCTCCAGATTTACTTATATCATGTGACGGTTATTCTATTTACTTCTTTATGGTGAATGGTGTTATTATTCTTCATTACACTTGTTGCATGTTAATCAGACTTTAATTAAAATTTGGCAACTTACTTTTTAAATACTAGGTGGTTAGTAATTATAAAATGTTTTCGACAGTGATGCTATTAACTGAGCCAACTTGGCGTTTTGATTTAATTTAATAAAGGAGTAGCTACCCGGTATTTAATTAGTCGGGGTGTCACAGGTGGTATCAGAGCATCAGGTTCTAGTGTCCTTTAGGATCTGAACGGCTTATTATGTTTTCCGCTGAGCTTTCTTTGATATAGAGCCCTATATTTTAGGACTGTTGTATTCTTTTGTTTATGTTATGTTCTTCAGCTATTTTAAGTTTATAACTGCGAACTTATAGACTTTATTCTTATTTCAGAATGCCTCCACGACGTGCACGACGAGTTCCCAGGAATGCGGCGCCAGAACCACAGCCCGCACCGGTTCAGGGCATGATGAACGCCGCTGAGGTTGCAGCTATTGTAGCCCAAGCGGTAAATGCCGCCATTGCAGTAGTTCAGCAGGCACCGCCTCAGGCGCCGGTTGCCGCGCCAGTACAGGCAAATTCATTCCCGTCTGCTTGGGAACGTGTACGTGACGCTTTTCAGAAAGCGCACCCGCCAGAGTTTGCAGGTAGCTCAGATGTGGTATTCTCGAGCCAATGGAGGAAGGATATACAGCGGCACTTGAGGATGTATGAGTGCACGGATGTTCAGAAGCAGATGCTAGCTACTTTCAAGTTAGTTGGATCTGCATTGCAGTGGTGGGAGTCTATTACCACCGTAGAGGAGAGGGATACTCTCACTATTCATGATTTCTGGGTGCGGTTCGACCGCAAGTACTTTCCGTCAGCTGTTCATACGAAAATGAGGAGGAGATTGATGAGTTTGAGGCAGGAGGGCAAGACCGTGGCCGAGTATGAGGCCGAGTTCACTAATCTGTTGAATATCGTTCCTGATGAGATACCGACAGAAAAGAAGAAGATTGAGAAATTCACCGACGGGTTGACATGGAGGATCCGTCAGCATCTGTTAGGGAACCTTTCGTTGGCCACTTATTCTGATGTGGTTAACGCTGCTTTATTACACTACCAGGATCACCGCTTTCATATGGCCGAGGGCAAGCGATCGGGAGAGTCTAGCCATCAGGGCAGGACTGGAGGACATGGTGCCGGTGGGCACAATCTTTTCAGGGGCAGAGACAGGTAGAGCAGGGTTCTCAGCAAGGGGATCATAAGAGGTTCCGTTCAGGGGGTTTCAGGAACGGTCAGGGAGGATTCCGGAATAGCCAGCAGGGTCATAACGGCCATCAGGGCCAGCAGGGTCAAAATGGTCAACATCAGCAGTTTCAGCAGGGCCAAGGGAGGAACGGTAACGGCCACCAGGGCCGGGGACAGCAGGGGCAGAAAGGAGGGAACTTCCCAGGGAAGTGTTTCGTTTGTGGCAAGATTGGCCATAAACGCCAGGACTGTCCTGATAAGGGCAGGGCCCCGCAGCAGCAGCAGGGAGCTCGCCAGGAGCCGCAGAGGCCTATGTTTCCCGCCGCTCTTCCCGCACCGCCTCAGATGGCAGCATTGCCACCCATTCCAGCAGTTCCGGCTCAGCAGGGGCAGCTACAGTATGGACGTGTCTACAACGTCCACCAGGCAGCAGTCCCACAGGCACCGCCCGCGATTGAGGGTACGTTTTCTATCCATGGCACTATGGGTCGGGTACTGTTTGATACGGGGGCTACACATTGTTTTATAGCTACACATTTCGCGAAGGCGTTAGGGTTGTTAGCCACCGCGGAGAGCACAGTTACGTGTGTCGACTCACCATTGGGGAGTGGGTCGCTTATATTCTTTATATGTCGAGGAGTGGGGGTAGAGATTGGTGGTTTGGTATTACCTGCGGACATGTTAGTATTAGATATGCATGTTCACGATGTGATTATCGGTATGGATTGGCTCGCTGATTATAGAGCCATGATTGATTGCTTCGGTGGGAGCATTGTTTTTGCCATTCCGGGGAAAGAGATGTTTGTAGTGGCGATGCCTCGCCCAGAGGGAGGCTCGACCGCTCATTTATATTACATTGAGGAGGATACCTCTAAGGAGGTTGTGATTCCTTTAGATTCGATCCCAGTTGTCAGGGAGTATTCTGATGTGTTTCAGGAGATACCAGGCCTACCCCCCAGTCGAGAGATAGACTTCGTTATAGACTTGTTACCAGATACGAGACCTATAGCACGAGCACCGTACCGTATGGCTCCAGCTGAGATGAGGGAGTTACGGGATCAGATTGAGCAGTCAGGGGTTTATTCGGAGGAGTACTTCACCGTGGGGTGCCCCTGTGTTGTTCGTGAAGAAGAGAGATGGTTCACTGAGATTGTGTGTGGACTACCGGGAGTTAAATAAGGTCACGATACGGAACAAGTATCCGTTGCCTCGAATCGATGACCTATTCGACCAGTTGAGAGGAGCTTCTTGCTTCACAAAGATTGATTTGCGATCTGGTTACCATCAGTTGCGTATCAGGGAGGAGGACGTCTCGAAGACTGCGTTCTTATCGAGATATGGTTCCTACGAGTTTCGGGTTATGCCATTTGGTTTGACCAACGCTCCAGCAGCATTTATGGATTTGATGAATAGGGTGTTCAGGGATTTCCTAGACCAGTTTGTCATTGTCTTCATCGATGATATTTTGGTTTACTCCCAGACTGAGGAGGAGCACGCCGAGCACTTGAGGCTAGTTTTGCAGACACTGCGCCAGAATGAGTTGTATGCAAAATATGAGAAGTGCGGGTTTTGGCTGAAGGAGGTTCAGTTTTTGGGCCATATTATTTCCGACCGGGGAATATCGGTTGATCCGGGAAAGGTATCTGCGGTGAGGGAGTGGGGACAGCCCACGACACCGACGGAGATCCGTAGTTTCTTGGGCTTAGCAGGATACTACAGGAGGTTTATTCGGGGTTTCTCCACGATAGCGGGTCCCATGACACATCTAACCCGTAAAGGTGTGCCGTTCATTTGGAGTGATGCCTGCCAGTTGGCATTTGATGAGTTGAAGGACAAGTTAACCTCAGCACCTGTGTTAGCATTGCCGAGACCAGGAGTTGAGTATCTTGTTTACACAGATGCGTCCTTACAAGGACTTGGAGGTGTACTGCAGCAGGAGAGTCAGGCCATAGCTTATGCTTCCCGTAAGCTTAAGCCTCACGAGAAGAATTACCCTACCCATGACTTGGAGTTAGCGGCAGTGGTATTTGCCCTTCGTATTTGGAGACATTACCTTTTGGGGGAGAAGTTTCGATTGTTCACGGATCACAAGTCCCTACAGTACCTATTCACGCAGAAGGAGTTGAATATGCGGCAACGGAGGTGGCTTGAATTCGTGAAAGATTATCAGTTCGATATCCAGTATCACCCGGGGAAGGCTAACGTGGTGGCAGACGCGTTGAGCCGTAGACCGGTAGATGAGGTGGCAGATGTGTGGAAGGCAAAGTGGAAAGAATTGGGACACCAGGATGCAGTGGCTCGATCATTCATGTCTGTGATGACTGTTACACCGCAAATTGTCACGAAGGTGGTGAAGGCACAGGCAAACGACTCGTTCTGTCAGGAGGAGATAGTTCGATTATTGGCAGAGGGAGCCGAATCCTATACCGTTAGTTCAGACGGGGGATTACGCTTCAATGGGAGATTAGTGGTTCCAGAAGGGGAGGAATTGCGGCATGAGGTAATGGCAGAGTCGCACGGCTCACGGTTCGCGGTACATCCCGGAGGGGACAAAATGTACCAAGACATGAGACGTCAGTAGGGGTGTGCAAAAAAACCGACCAAACCGACAAACCGACAAAACCGAGCCGAACCGAAAAATTTCGGGCCGGTTTTTTTGAAGGGTCGGGTCGGTTCGGTTTGGCCAGTTACAGAACCGATGGTGTCGGTTCGGTTTTCGGTTTTAGCCTTTGAACATTCGGTTTGAACCGAACCGAACCGATATAATTAATATAGTTTTTAATTTTATATTTACAAATTACATATATTAGATTAGTCTAAAAACACTACACACGCACGCACCTACTGCTAATATAAAACACACGCACGCACCTACTGCTCTACTAAGGCTAAACTAAAGAAAGAAAGTAGAAACCCTAACTAAAAAGAAAAACACACGCACACGGCTGCCTCACTTCTCACCAACCTCACTTCTCTCTCTAATAGTCTAAAAGAAAATGCCTGCTCTAGTAAACCCTCAACACCAGCCTCACTTCTCTCAGCTCTAGTAAACCCTCCTCACCTCACTTCTCTACTAAAGACTAAAGTTAACTCTCTCACCTCACTTCTCTACTAAGGTAAGCTCCGATTTAGTTTTTGTTACAAAGTAATTTTTTTTTTTAGTTTAGATCTAAATATATTCTTTTTAGTTCCGATTTAGGTAAGCTCCGAATTTTTTTTTTTTAGTTTAGATCTAAATATATGCTTTTTAGTTCCGATTTAGGTAATAAGCTCCGATTTTTATTTTTTTTTAGTTTAGTCTTTTAGATCTAAAAAAAGTATCTGATTTTTATTTTTTTTTAGTTTAGTCTTTTAGATCTAAATATATGAGATATATATATATGATATTTGATACCTAAAAAAAAGTATCTAATTTTTTTAGTTGAGATCTAAAAAAAAAATGTGATATGTAGATAACAAAAATATAATACCTGATTTTTTTTATTTAATATCTTATATTTGATTTTTTTTATTTCAGATTTGTTTTTTTTTTGTTGATATCTAAAAAAATTGTGATATATTTGTTTTTTTAGGTAAGCTCCGATTTTTTTTTTTTTTTTTTTATAGTTTAGATCTGAAAAAAGGATCTGATTTTTTTAGTTCAGATGTAAAAAAAGTATCTGATCTAAATATATGCGATATATATATGATATTTGATACCTAAAAAAAAGTATCTGATTTTTTTAGTTGGGATCTAAAAATAAATGTGATATGTACATAAAAAAAAATATAATACTTGATATTTTTTTAGTTGATATCTTATATTTGATTTTTTTTTAGTTCAGATTTGTTTTTTTAGTTATCTGTTTCGAATCTGTTTTTTTAGTTGATATCTAAAAAATGCGATATCTAATATCTGATTTTCTTTTGGGCAGAAATATGGATTCAGTAGTGGAGGTTGATGACCCAAGGTCTAGAGAAGCAGAAGTAAAGGGTAAAAATGATTCTCCAAAAAAGGTAAATGCTTCTAAACGAAAAGCTTGGTGTTGGGATCATTTTACCATCGTAAAAGACTCAAAAAAACCTAGGGCGGCGTGTAATTATTGTGGGGCTACATATGCTTGTGATTCCAAAAATAACGGAACTCGCAATTTGATTAATCATATAAATAATCAATGCAAGGTTTACAAATATAAGAATGAGGATAAAAAACAAAAAATATTGTCTTTTGAACAAAAAAAAGAGGAGGGGAGTGGCAATCTTGTGGCCGTTAATTTCACCGTTGAAGGTTGTCGAAAACGTATTGCCGAAATGATTATAATCGATGAGTTGTCTTTTAAATTTGTAGAGGGTGAGGGTTTTAGAAGGTTAATGAACTATATTCAACCCAAAATGACTAAACTTCCTTCTCGAACAACGGTTGCTAGAGATTGTCTTAATATTTATATGGAAGAGAAAAAAGCCCTCAAAAGTGCATTAAGTGGTCAAAGAATTTGTATTACTACGGATACATGGACCTCAATCCAAAACATCAATTACATGTGTTTAACTGCACACTTTATTGATAAAGATTGGAACTTGCACAAAAGGATTCTTAATTTTTGTCAAGTTGAGAGTCATAAGGGTGATGCAATAGGGAAGGTGGTTGAGGATTGCTTACGTGATTGGGGTATAGAGAGCATTTGCACCGTCACCGTTGATAATGCAAGTTCCAATAATGGTACTATTCAATACTTGAAAAAAAAGATGAAAAGTAAGAAAAGTACCATTTTGGAACATGAATATATGCATGTAAGATGTTGTGCGCACATACTAAATCTTATTGTGTGTGATGGTTTAAAGGAATTAGATGATTCAATTGTCAAGGTGCGTAATGCGATTAGGTATGTGAAATCGTCTCCATCCCGATTGTCAAAATTCAAATTATGTGTTGAAAAGGAGAAAATTGAAAGCAAAAGTTTAGTGTGCTTAGATGTCCCAACTAGGTGGAACGCCACTTATATGATGTTAGAAGCGGCGGAGAAGTTTGAAAAAGCATTTGAGAGAATGGAGGATGATGATGATCATTACAAAGATTATTTTAGAAATGAGGAGGAAGATGAAGAGAGAGGGAGAGCACGAGTTGGAAGGGTGATATTGGGTCCTCCCGAAAGTATTGATTGGGTGAAAGTTCGAATACTAGTTAAGTTTCTTAGGATGTTTTACAATGCCACTATGAGATTTTCCGGCTCTTTGCATGTCACGTCAAATGCTTTTTTTCATGAACTCGTTTTGATACAAAGTAAGTTGGTTCAAATGAGTCAAAGTGATGATTATTTTCTATCGACGATGGCGACAAATATGAGGGCTAAATTTGATAAGTATTGGAATATTGAGAAAGTGAATTTTTTGTTGTTTGTCGCAATTGTCCTCGATCCTCGCTATAAGTTGTTATATGTCAAGTTTTATTTTGAACAATTATTTGACATTGATGTGGCAAAGGATATGTCACGGAAGGTGGAGGATGTGTTGCATTCTTTGTTCGGGTGGTATGATAAGTCCAACGGGCCCAAATCAAGTGGTTCGTCTTCACAAAAATTTGACAAGTCAACTGGGGGTGTAGATGGTGTTAATGATGAGGATGAGGATGGGCGTGCTTTTTTGGCGTCTCAATTCAAGAAACATTTGGAGGAGGAAGATACCTTTGCAAATAAATCCGAAGTTGATAGATTTTTGGCCGAAAGATGTGAAGAGGACGTAGCAAATTTTGATGTTTTGGGTTGGTGGAGGATTAATTCCTCCAAGTATCGAGTTCTCTCTTATGTTGCGCGTGATATATTAGCCATTCCGGTTTCAACCGTTGCATCCGAATCCGCTTTTAGTACCGGTGGTCGTATACTTGATTCTTTTCGTAGCTCAATGTTGCCTAAAACGGTGGAGGCCCTAATTTGCACACAAAATTGGATTCGAACTTCAACCACCCCGATTAGTCTTCGTGATGCAATGGATGAGATTGAGGAATATGAGAAACTTGATTCGGGTAATTTTTATGTTTCAAAAGTATTTTTTCTTGTTTAAATATATTTGATACTTCAAAGTTAAGATGCTAATATTTTATTGTTTTATTTTTCAGAGTTGTTGGGATGCCAAGACAAAGAAAAAGACATTGAAGGATGATGTTTGAATTGGAACTTGGAAGCTTGTTTTAGCAGATTACCCATTATGGGACTTGATTTATGACATTTACATTTTACATTTGGAATGTAATAACTAGACTTTGGATGATTTTGATTTGGACTTATTAAGACTTTGGGAATGTAATTCTGATTTGGACTCATTTATATTTTGGGACTGTTTGGAACTTTGGACTGTTTTTAATTATGACAATTATCATGGGTAATCTGAAATTATTGTAATATGAAATCATTGTAATTCATTATAATCTGAAATCATTGTAATTTTAGAAATATTTGTATTTGCATATTAAGAATTTTGAAATAAATAACATATAATGAAAGTTGAAAAAAAAACAGCATATAATAAAATGTAAAAAAAACAGCATATTAGAAAGTTGAAAAACAGCATATAATAAAAAAACATCATATAATAAATATAAAATGTAAAAATACAGCATATTAGAAAGTTGAAAAAAGCAGCATATTATAAAGCTGAAAAAAAACAGCATATTAGAAAAAAAAACAGCAGATAAAAAAAGGCATATTGAGTTCAAAAAACCGGCCCTGTCAAAAACCGGCCCTTATAAAACCGGCCCTGTCAAAAACCGACCCTGTTCGGTTCGGTTCTTCAACCGGGTTCGGTTCGGTTCGGTCCTTAAAATTCAAAAACCGACTTAGTCGGTTCGGTTCAAAAAATCCGGTCAAAACCGAACCGACCGAACCGTGCACACCCCTAGACGTCAGTATTGGTGGAGCGGAATGAAGAGAGATATTGCCGAGTTTGTTTCAAAATGCGCCACTTGTCAGCTCGTAAAAGTGGATCATCAGAGACCGGCAGGACTACTACAGCCGTTAGAGGTCCCGATGTGGATGTGGGAGAGCATCTCTATGGACTTTATCACGGGGTTGCCTACGTCGCAGAGGGGTCACGACTCCATTTGGGTAATTGTGGACAGATTGTCAAAAGTCGCTCATTTTCTACCCGTAAGGACAGACTACACTGCGGGACAGTATGCCCAGCTCTTTATTGCAGAGATAGTGAGACTTCACGGTGTGCCCTTAAATATCGTGTCTGACTGAGACAAGATATTTGTTTCACGGTTTTGGGAGAGTTTTCAGCAGGCCATGGGCACAGAGTTGCGGTTGAGTACGGCGTACCACCCGCAGACCGATGGGCAGACCGAGTGCACAAATCAGATGTTGGAAGACATGCTACGTATGTGCACCATTGACTTTGAGGGTGGATGGGAGCAGTATCTTCCACTGGTGGAGTTTGCTTACAACAACTCCTATCAGTTCACCATTGCCATGGCTCCATTTGAGGCGTTGTACGGTAGACCTTGTCGTTCCCCAGCATGTTGGTTGGAGGTGGGGGACAACAAACTACTTGGGCCGGAAGTGATTCAGGATACTTCGGCACGGATAGAATTGATTCGGAGTCGCATTCGAGTGGCTCAGGACAAGCAGAAGAGTTATGCTGATGCGAAGAGATTCTTCAGAGAGTTCCAAGTGGGGGACCAGGTTTTGCTCAGAGTATCTCCTATGAAGGGGATTATGCGTTTCGGGAAGAAAGGGAAGTTGGCACCGAGATATGTGGGACCATTTCCTATTATTGAGCGGATCGGACCGGTTGCGTATAGACTTGGGTTACCGGAGCATTTGCATCAGATCCACGATGTGTTTCATATTTCCTCGCTTAGGAAATACCTTAGAGATAAATTGGCTCATTCTCTCATTGCTGTGGAGGACATTGAACTCCAGCCAGATAGCTGCTACGAGGAGGGGCCGATCGCTATTCTAGACCGAAGTGAGCGGAAACTTCGGTCAAAAATAGTCCCGTTAGTACGTGTTCAGTGGCGACATCATAATGTCGAGGAGTCCACATGGGAGCGCGAGGATGAGATGCGCGAACGTTATCCAGAGTTATTCTTACCAGGTACTTTCTAGTTCCGAATTTCGGGACGAAATTCAGTTATTAGGGGGAAAGTATGTAATACCCCGTATTTTCTGTGATATTTATTTTTGGGGATTAATTGAATTAAATGTTTATTAATTGGAAATTAATCCGGATTAAAAATATTAACGAGATGTGCGTTAGTATTTTATTATAATGTGTATACTTGGCATTATATGAATATTGGTAATATTGAAATTGTCGTGAGATTTATATACGGCAATTTGGGAATTTTGTTTGACGCGTGTGACCGCCACGTCATGGTATTTTATTAATAAATTAAAAAAAAGTGAATTTTAGTTCCATTAACCGTATGGTCGTTTTGAGTGCGCCAACGCGTCCGGAAGGGTCGAGATAGTCAGAAAACACTAGCCGGAAGTTTAGTTTGGGTCCCGGGGTATTTTTGGGCCATACCGGTATCATAAAGGGTATTTTGGTAATTTGTATTTTTGGGAATTAAAAAGTGACGAAAATTGGGATTTCAATCTGACTATTTCTTTAACCCACTTAACCCACTAACTACACTATGTGACAATATGGGCTACGGGAGAAGTTGATATACCATTCTAACTTACCAAAAACCATAACACACCTCCATATCACCATTGTCTTCAACCTTGGGAAGAGCTTGAGAGAGAGAGAGAGAGAGAGAGAGAGAGAGAAGGAAAGAATTCTGCAGAAAGAGAGAGAGAGGACAGACTTAACTTCAAGATTCATCACCAAATTCAGAGTTAAATTAAGGCAAGTGATTTAAACTCATTTGATTCAAGATATGTTTTCATGTTTAGGAATTTTCGAAATTAATCTTGGGAGATGATTTAGACCCATTATTTGGAAGTTAAAAGCTTGGAAATATGTTAGGAATTGCATGTAGTATTATTCTGGACGAAATTTATGTTCTAAACAGAACCTTTGATGATTTAAAATGGAGTTAGAAGAAGTTTAATGATGTTCTTGAATGGAAGAATTCTGGAAATTATTTTGATGTAGTTTTAATCTAAAGTAAGCCCTTAAATGATGAATTATGGGATTTAGAATGATAATACTGTTGTAGGATGATAGTATGATATTATGGTAACCTTATCTTGGAGTTTCATGCTTAAAAATGGAGTTTTGGGTCGAAATTGTAACTGCAAAACGAAGCAGTCCGTAACAGACCTGGTGCGTTCGATCGATCGATGCTCTTCAGTCGATCGATCGACAACCATCGATCAATCGAAGGTAAAGGTCGATCGATCGACCTTCCCAGAATGAGTAAAGTTTTTCCTTAATTGAATTTTAATGGTGTTAACCCTTGATTAATATTATTGGAGACATTATGAATACCCTTAACCTTATGGAAGACCAGTAGACATGATTATGAGATTGGACCTTAATTGGAATTTAATTTGAGGATTATTCTAAATTAATGAAATTCGATAAGTGAAATAATATTTGGGTTAATAGTGCAAATTTGAATAATTTGATGAAATAAGGTTTGGGGCAGAAGTAAAGACCTTAGGTGTAAAGGCGTTATATGTGAGAATAATGGGAACTTAATAGTCTATTTGAGATAGGTTTTAAGTTTAAGAAATTACGACGTGAAACGTGTCGACTATTTAATTTATATATTATCGGGGTACTTGTAATATATGAATTTGGAATAATGGTATAATGATGTAGAGTATACCTTTATTAATATTGAGATATCTAAGATGTGTGAATGCTTAGTATATAATCTTATGTGTATGACATACCTACCATACTTGCTATCACGGGAGGTTTACGTTCGCTTAGGGCCTTCTTATCCTTGTGTTGCCCGAATTTAGATTGGTTACCTCGATGAACATAGGTCATAGAAGGACTTATTGTGATATTAATAAGTCTGCTGATCGTGGGAGCGTAGGTATGTGCGTGACCCATGTGATGGTGACTGCGTTCGCCTCCACTATTTGTGATGTTGTTATCTGAACAATTCCTGAGAGATTCGGAATGTGTGATCCTTATGTACGTGATGTACCGGGATGGATAGCAGAGTATGTATGCACCGCAGCTTAGCCTTTGGGTGCTTATATTGTATATTTATGTTGTGAAAATATACGGTTAAATGAGAAGGAATTTACTATGTTAAATTGTGAGTATAGTTATGGTAATGTTTTGCCAGGATAAAAAGAGAGAACTTTTATCAATAAATGGTTTTGTTAGTAATTGGGAATCCGGGAATTAAAGTAGAAATCTCTATTTAATTATTAAGGTTGGAAATTAAACGTGAACTGTGTAGTAGTGTTAGAAACTCTTTGGATAGTTACGAGATAACACATGAATGGGTACAGGAACGTTAGGAGTGCACAGTTAGACGAGAGGTGAGTATATCATGTGAGAGCACGTCCTAACATGTACTTTGCATATACTGTTTTAAATGTTTTTAAAGCACTTGCAGGTTTTTAAATATCTCCACATTCGGGCTCTGACCCGTTTGCTTTCAAATCTACTTTTTGTAAAACCATTTTAGGTGCCCAGCCACAAGGACACCATGCATAGGATTCTTACTCAGATGACGAGCTGTAGCTGTTTGTGGGAGCTACAGGGATTTGCTTTTAGACGCTTATATCATTTGGATTCCTTACTCAGTATTCCTCAATTGTAGGGCATGTTGCCCAAATTCTATTAGATACATTTCCATTTTAGTTTTGCAGACTTTGGCATGTATTTATTCAGTATTCAGTATTTCGTTATTTACTTCAGTTGTGGGATTATGTTGTGAGGAGTTTTCCTCCAGATTTACTTATATCATGTGACGGTTATTCTATTTACTTCTTTATGGTGAATGGTGTTATTATTCTTCATTACACTTGTTGCATGTTAATCAGACTTTAATTAAAATTTGGCAACTTACTTTTTAAATACTAGGTGGTTAGTAATTATAAAATGTTTTCGACAGTGATGCTATTAACTGAGCCAACTTGGCGTTTTGATTTAATTTAATAAAGGAGTAGCTACCCGGTATTTAATTAGTCGGGGTGTCACAATGTTCGGCATTATTTTTAACCTACCAAAATATAGCATTAATTTTTTACTGATACAAAGCATTTTTTATGTACAAGGGCTTTTTTTTAATGTTTAAAGGGTTCTTTTATGTTTTTATTGATTTTGCATTGATTAATCTATCGCCATATCATGAAATAACCAACATGCGAATGAAACTAAAAAATATTGATTTTGCCGATTTGATTTTGCATTGATTAATTTATTGTCATATTATAAAATTAACAATATGTAAATGAAACTAAAAAAAATTGATTTTGTCAATTTGATTTTACATTGATATTTCTTTGTTACGCCTCGCCCCGCGCCTTTTTAAACATTGATAGGAAGTGGATAGGGTGCGTATGTTGGTTTATCAAGGGTTGGGTTAATGGAATTGAAGGAAACAATGGTGGAGATGTGGCTGAAACTTTTTGAGGTGTTTTCTGAAAAATATTTATGCGAGTAGAAATATGAACAAACGAGGGAAGAGTATTTTTACCTCAGTTTTGGGGCAAATGAGCCACAACCTTCTTTCAAGACCCTAGCTGGAACCATTCCAAACAAATCCGCTGCCCAGCTGCTCGCCACCTACCGGCTTCCAGCCGACACCAGAGATACTCATCGATGGTCAGCGAAGTGGTCCATTGGGTCTGTGGCCCTGCTACCTTCGTCAAACTAGGGTTTTCGGGCACTGAATGCCACGATCCGCTGGAGTTACACTGAGACTTGACTAGAGCTGTTGTCGACCCTACCGGGGCTCCAGTGGGGCTCGTCTCCTTCAGGCAAAGGTCGTCGAGACTTCCTGATCCTAGAGAGTGGCCAGATCTGATGTTCTGGTGGAGAACGACTAGAGTTTCACCCAATTTAGGCCTTTTTTGGAGTTTCAGCAATTGTGATGGGTATGGGTAGGTTTTCCAGCTTGGGGGTGGTTTGAAGGTGGTGACATTGTCTTCTAATGTCTTTAGTGTGCCCCATTTAGTCATTTTACACTTTAGGGTTATCTTGTCTAGCAAGATCCTCGCACCTAAATAGGCCATTGACTGTTCTTTGTAATCACTTTACTTTTGAGATGAATGGGAATTAGAGAGAGCCAATGTGATGGGTCAGTCTTGGCCAGCAACGGTCGCTAAGGCCTGTCGGAGGAGAGGCGACAACGAAATGGGCCGGATCTGCTGTAGATCTAGGGTTTTGAGATCTAGTGGTGTAGGCTTGGTTTGAGGATTTTGGTGGTGGAAATAGGGATGGTGCCCGATGACCAATGGCGGCGGGGCATAGTTTGGAGGAGTGGTCTTCCGGTTCCTCCAAGCCTTGCCGATGACTCTACAACCACTTTGGCAACCATATCAGGAACGAACTCAACTCTATTACCAAATTGATGTAAGCGGAAGCATTTTCACAACAACAACAATTTATAGGCCAATGACCTAGTTTCTCTCTATAATTCTCATTCATCTCAAAAGTAAAGTGATTAATGGCGGCCTATTTATAGGTGTGGGTATCTTGCTAGCCAAGACAACCCTAAAGTGTAAAATGACTTAATAGAGCACAGTAAAGACATTAAAAGACAATGTCACCTTTTAACCTAATATAGTAGCTAAAAAGGGGTAATAACCTAATAACATGAAAAATAAAGTAACAAAAAGACGAACAAGTCTCTGGACACGTCAATTTCATTACATTATTACTTATAATAGCTAAAAAATTATCAATCATTAATACTAGGGACACCACTTTTGGTGATCCAGATTGCAAACCAACTAGAAATGGGTCAGCAATCCCCAATGGCGGTACATAGGGGGATGTAGAGGACCCAATAACTATGATTCGTCTTACTCTCCCATTGCCAATACATGTAAAACAAAATTAATATTCCCAAGTGAACAGAAAAAGGCCAAGAAACTCTTGAATCATTTTAATACTTATAGGCTATAGCATGTCTATAACAGAAGTAGGATCCTTTTTTGTTGCTACATAATCATATCTTATATTATATATCATGAGCATAGCAAACCATGCTTTAAGTGTTTTTGAAGAAATCTGATTCATTACCTTAGTTCTTTCCCTTGCTTTGAGGCTCTGTCCCGGCTTCACTTGTTTAATAAAAAGTGCATTTCTTTTTTAAAACTCATCTTTATCTATAGAAAAAATGGATAGATGATAGATCTTATTACCTGTTGGAAGGAAGTCAAAGGAGCTGCGCGTGTAAATAATTGCCAAAATGAACTGCAAAAAAAGAAAAAAAACAATTAAAATTGTGTTGGGCAAATAAAATTCAAAGAGATCCTGCCTGAAAGACCAAAGTGATTGAATAGAGTACTTTGCTAATGCCATTATATTTAATTGGGGTAGTTATGTCCGAAGTATTATTAAAATCAGAAAAGTAATGGGTGACACTAGATGTCTCTAGTAATAGAATTTTCAGAAAAATCAGATAGGATCAGAATCTTTCTTTTCTGATTAGGGAATCAGGAATGAATGACAAGATTTGGTAAAAATTACATAGTATTAAAATTGTAGCAATTATTGATCATTAGCTCGCCATAACTTTTATAATTATTTGGAGGCCTTTACTTTCTAGTTTTGTTTATACTTGATTCATAATTTGTTTTTGTTTTTTAAAAAGAATGAAACTTTTTTATCCTTTTTTCCTTCCAAAACATCAGAGTTACCAAACATAGTGTCCAAAAAAAAATCTACCCATCACGCCTTCAACACGGCAAGTGAACATCAGATCACAACCCTACTCTCAACCTCCACCACTGTCACCTCTACCAATAACTACAAACCCCACCCTAGGATCGCAAATACTACCGTCATCCTATCTTCTGTATAAAAAATCCAAGCGCATCTTGTGGACTGCATTTTCTTCCATATTTATGCAAGTGTTGCAACAAATAAACTCTGAGTTAAGAACATTAGTCAAAGGTAGCATCCTTATATATTGTATTAATACTTTGTAATTGGAAGTATAAAGTTTATATGTATATATAAAACTGCTAGGTTGGAATATCAATACATATAATTCTATATATCTATATAGAATAAGGTAGGATAGCCAATAGTAAGGTAGGATAGCCAATAGAATAAGGTAGGATAGCCAATAAGGTAGGATAGCCAATACATATAATTCTATATATCTCGCAAAGGATAGATAAGTACCTTTCACTTTATACGACTTTCTCCTCAACTAACTGACGTATAAAGTGCTCGCGTATCCTGATGTGCTTTGTGCGCGAATGTTGGACCGGATTACGAGATATGTGTATCGCGCTCGTGTAATCACAGGAGATAGTTATGGTGTCCTGTGAAATCCCATAATCCTCCAACATTTGCTTCATCCACAAAAGTTGTGTGCAACAACTCCCGGCGGCGATGTACTCAGCCTCCGCAGTGGACAAAGAGATGGAGTTCTGCTTCTTTCTCAGCCAGGAGACAAGAGTAGAACCAAAGAAGAAACACCCACCAGAAGTGCTCCTACAACCATCTACATCCCCGGCGCAATCGGCATCCGAATAGGCGGACAGACGGTCATCAGTATCAAAGGAAAACCAAATACCGTAGGAGAGAGTCCCACTCATGTATTTAATAATACGTTTTAGAGCGAGTAAGTGTGACTCTTTCGGGGACACCTGATATCGCGCACAGACTCCAACACTTAAAGGCTATGTCGGGACGATTGGCAGTCAAGTAGAGAAGACTACCTATCATACTCCGATACAAGGTTTGCTCTACGTCCTTGCCTGAAGTGTCCTTACTAAGCTTGATAGAAGTACACATAGGTGTACGTGCATGCTTAGCGGAGTCTAAACCAAATTTCTTCACTGGGTCTCTAGCATACTTGGATTGGGAGATGAACATCTCATCCTCTAGCTGACGAACCTGGAGACCAAGGAAGAAAGTAAGCTCACCTACCATGCTCATCTCAAACTCACTTTTCATTTCCTCCTCAAAGTGGTGAGCATGCTGGGAGCACGCGGATCCAAAGACTATATCGTCCACATAGACCTAGGCAACCAAAATAGCACCGTCATTTCTCCTGACGAACGTCATATCAACTCCCCCTCTCTTGAAGCCACGGGCTAAGAGATAGGAAGTAAGCCTCTCGTACCAAGCACGGGGTGCTTGCTTCAAACCATACAAGGCTTTCCTCAGATAGTAGACGTGCTCCGGGTGCTTAGGGTCTTCAAACCCTTTTGGTTGTTCCACGTAAACCTCCATCTGTAAAATGCCATTTAGAAAGGCACTCTTGACATCCATCTGATATAACTTGAAGCGCAGATGACATGCGATGGCGAGTAGTAAGCGGACGGACTCAAGCCTCGCAACAGGAGCAAATGTCTCCCCAAAGTCTACACCTTCTATCTGTGTGTAGCCCTGAACGACCAACCTAGCCTTGTTTCTGATTATGGTACCATTTTCATCCATTTTATTCTTGAAAATCCACCTGGTACCTATCACATTAGTCTCACTAGATCGGGGGACAAGTTCCCAGACATTGTTCTTTTTAAACTGAAGCAACTCATCCTGCTTAGCAGATATCCAGTGTTCATCCTTGAGTGCTTCTTTGTGATTCTTGGGCTCGACTTTAGATGTGTAGCAGACATGGCTAACAACATTCTCTAACTGAGCACGAGTCTTGACCCCTAAAGATGGATCACCAACAATGGCAGAAGGATCATGACTCTTGCGAACCCAAGCAGGTGTGTCCCCTAAAACAGGAGTAAGGTCCACCCTGGATGTGGGAGACACAGTGGGATCATCAAAAAGGAGTGTGCCATCCTCACTCAAATGGGTGGAGTCAACAGACGTCGATGGTTCGTCATCTTGCACAGTAACGTTTATTGACTCCATCACCTTAGAGCTCTTCAGGTTAAAAACCCGGTACGCTCTACTATTTGATGAATATCCTAGCAATATTCCCTCGTCGCTTCGGGAATCGAACTTTCCTAATTGCTCTCTATCCCGTAGGATGTAGCATTTACTCCCAAAAATACGGAAATATGCAAGGTTGGGCTTCTTTCTAGTCCACAATTCATAAGGCGTTTTAAGTGTGTGTTGACGAAGGTAAACCCTATTCACTGTATGGCATGCAGTAGACACTGCCTCTGCCCAAAATCTCCTAGCAACTTTACGACCTAGAAGCATAGATCTAGCCATTTCCTGAATCGTCCTGTTCTTTCTCTCAACAATCCCATTTTGCTGAGGAGTCTTCACAGCAGAAAACTCATGTTTGATTCCTAGGCCATCACAGTAAAGATCTACTTTTTGCTCCGTAAATTCAGTGTCGTTGTCACTACGCATTCTATTAATAGTGACACCGTGTTGGTTTTGCAGGACACGGCACTTGGTCGTTAAAAACTCTACAGCATCGAATTTCTCTCTCAGAAAACCTACAATCGAATATCTGGAGAAATCATCTACCATCACTAGGATGTACCTCTTACCACCCAGACTCTCTGTATGAGTAGGATCCATGAGATCCATGTGTATCAACTCAAGTACTCGTGAAGTGGTAATGGAATTCAACTTCCTGTGGGGGCTACATTTTTGCTTTCCCAACTGACAGGGTCCACAAACCGTGGAAGTTGACTTTCCAAGTGTTGGTAAGCCACGTACTAGGTCCTTTTTAGCTAATCGCGTCAAATCTCTAAAGTTCACGTGACCTAGACGTTGGTGCCACAGATCCATAGGAGTGATCGTGTCGCTGTTGCAGACAAGTGAGGACTTGGGCACAGTCCCATAGCAATTATCCTCTGTCCTCACCCCTTGCCCTAAAAGTTTACCGGCTTGATTATAGACATCACACGCGTCCCGGTCAAACTTTACGACAAAGTCAGCGTCGCCCAGCTGGCTAATGCTGAGAAGGTTTGCTTTCAAACCTTTGACATACAAAACATTCTCTAGCTTAGGAAATCCTGGTAACTCTACTGTACCTCGTCCTACGATACTAGACTTGCTCCCGTCTCCAAAGGTGACTACCTTCCTTATAATCCTCTAGGTAGGTAAAAAATGACATCACCGGTCATATGTCTTAAGCACCCACTACCGAAATACCACTGTGAGGTATTATGTGCTTTGAGAGCAACATGAACAACAAGGGCCTTTTCGTCTTTCTTAGGTACCCAAGAAGTGGTAACCTTTTGTTTACCCTTGTTGTTGGTTTTAGCCGGGATGTGAGAAGCATTCACAGAGACATTCGTCGGAATTTTTCCATCAAACTCTGTGATGTGGCGGCTAAAAACTCAACACGCTCTCTCAGACTAGTAAACTCATCAGAACAATGTGGTGGAGCAGTAGTACGTCGTGTCCGACCCAAACTATAGCAAAACTCCCTGATGTGACCTTTTCTTTTGCAGTACGTACAAAAGAACAGTCTTAGGCAGACCTTGGTTTGCTTTTCTTGGTTGAACTCTCCTTCGTGGTTTTTGACGATGGCCATATGGAGTTGTAGTAATCTCAAGAACTGGTCTAGGTGCTATTTGAGACGTGGAGGCACCATCAAAACCTATTCCCTGCCTATCACCAAAACCTAAAGCGGGGTCGAGGAGAATCTTTCCCATCTTACCAGATCTGTCCTCGATTTGAACCTTGACTTCCCGTGCTATCTCAAGATCATGAGTAAGCTGGGCTTCAAGTTTCTTCCGAGTTTCCAAGGAGGAATAGAGCTCACTCGTAATACTAGCCACTTGATTAGTCAAGTCCCCTTTCTCTTTCTCAAAACACTTCTCTCTCTCCAAACAGTCTCTCTCTTTCTCTAGACTGACTTTCTCTCTCCACACAGGCAGACTCTCTCTCAAGGTAGCGCAAGTGGAGGACTCTCTCTCTCTTGCTTCTTCTAAATCTTCCTTTAAAGCGGTGATCCTAAGAACTAACGCTTTGTTACGCTTTTTGATTTTAAATGACTCAGTATATAACTCAGCGTAGGCGCGTTGAAGATTACTCTCGCTCTTACTTGCAGTATCCTCCCCCTCACTCACTTAGTTCTCACTGTCGAGGTGTCCCCGTGAAGTAGCATCCTCATCGTCGTGAGGAGCACAAGAAGTACTCACATGACTAGCCACTCATGCGGTGACTCATCTCAAGAGTCCCCACCGACTCGACCTCACTGTCGTCACTAAGGGTAGCGTTAAGGACAGCTTTGGCCCTTTTCTTTGGCAAGTCTGTTCAGCGTGGTAGCACACTCAAAAGCTCTATGACCCTTACCGTCGCACTCATAACATCTCTCACCGTCTTAGGACTATCTTTAAAATCTTTTTCATTTTTTTTTCAAACTTGTTTTTCTCAAAATTCCTTTTATCTTTGAAATTTCCATTTTTCTTGAAATTGAGAATTTTCTTGAAATTTTTTGCAAACAAGGTCAAATCATCTAAATCAAGGTCACACCCAGAATCTGACGTTTCTATCTCCCTTTTTGTAGATGACTTTACCCTCTTTCTTGCCGACCCCTCACTCTTCCTATCCTGCGCATTAAGTGCAATTTCCTTATCTTTAGCCTTGACAGATTTAGGAAACATATCAATTTCATACGTTTGTAAGTCTCCTACTAGTTCCTCTAATTTAAGCGTATTTAGATTACCCATAGAATTTAGCACAGTGACTTTAGGGATAAAACTCTTAGGCAGTGATCTTTGAATCTTTTTAACAACTCTAGCATTAGGAATGTGTTCACCAAGATTAAAGCTAGTGTTTACAATATCAGATAACCTAGCATAAAATTCATCAAAACATTCAGTCTCAAGCATGGTGTTAGTTTCAAATTGAGTTGTTACGTTTTGCAGTTTTGATTCTTTCACAGCATTAGTTCCTTCATGGGTAAGTTGTAAAACATCCCATGCCTCTTTTGACGTGGTACACGTCATTATCCGTCGGAACTCGTCAGGTGTGACGGATTCAGAAATAGCACTTAGACCCTTAGAGTTAAAAGATGACCATTTAAATTCTTCTTCAGTCCATGCGGTCACAGATTTTAAATTTGCCACGTTATCAACAGTGATGGAGGGAGGTGTCCACCCTCTTTCAACCACAATCCAAACTCTTTCATCAATAGCTTTTAAAGCGGATTTCATGCGGGCTTTCCAGTACGCATAATTTGTCCCGTCAAAAACTGGCATTTTATTATATAATTTCTCCATTTTGAACACGCCCTTTTTCAAAAATCAATTTTTCAGAAAATTGATATCTTAGAAAAATTTAGCGGAAAATTACACGGTATAATTGTGTAATTGGCTCTGATACCAATTTGTAGAGTGCGCTTTTGTTCAAATAAAGAAACTATTTAATTAAACTCAGTTTTTCAATTAAATCCTAAAACATGCATCTAGGTGTGATTGAAGACAATATGATAATGCAAGAGCATTTAATCACAAACAAAAACACAAGTGAGGAAAAATCCCCCAAAGGGGCAAAACCTTTTATTTTCACTATAATTTGTAAAGAATGGTTTACACGGATTACAATGAAAACAAGAGTGACATACGAAATACCCTCAGGTGTCGGTTCCGATGTCGTCGGCTGGAATCTCCCCCAAGAAGATGGGCAGAAATAGAAAAGAGACGACTTCTCCACAAGTTACTCCAGATGAGTAAAAACGATCCTCTTGAAGGTTTAAAGATTCACATACATATATGCGAGTGGTTATGTGAATAAAGAAGGCATTAAACCTTAAAACATGAAGTCTGTTTTCTGGGTTGTAAAACGCAGAAATCGTGTGCGAAAAAGACTTAGAAAACGTGTAGAATGAACCCAGATATTTATACGAAAATCGAGGCGGCGCTCGAACGAGATCGCGTGACATCCTCGTGTAGCTTGAACGACAGACAGATGTCGTTCGAACGAGTTCGAGCAACATGCTCATGTCGCTCGAACGACAGAGCGATGTCGTTTGAACGAGCTCATCGACTGAGGCAAGTTCGCTTCTACACTTAGAAAAATTTCTGCTTTTGTGTTAAAAAATAATCAGACTTCGTAAAATATTTTCTAAAAAATTCTCAAATATTTATGCGAATATAAACAACTCCAATAAACCATTTTACCAATAATGCGAAGTGGAGTAATGGGAACGGTTGAGCAGCACGTCGCATGTAGCATGATGCACGTGTGAAGATGGTGAATGCATGAATTCGGATCAAGGTCGTCGTGATTGTGTTGGCGTGCCGAATGTAGCGGTATCAGACATACATACAGTGATCTAGGACAAATAGAAAAATCCTCGATTCTACCCCAGACATTTATAAAATTACGTCCTTACATCATTCTGAAGAAGAAGAAGGGAGCCTCCACTTCAAAACTTGTTAATGAGGCTGAGGATGCCCCTGAGACTTCCCACCCTACTGTTGATGAGAAGACACCTTTTGGTCTCTCTATTTGAGTATTTGTGAGAGCAAAGAAGAAACAGCAAAAGAGGAAGACCATTGTTGTTGGTCACTCGGAGGCTGCCCTTCCAGCGACCGAGATTGATCCCACCCTTGAGAGCAAAGTAACTGAGTTTTTTGATGACTTGATGAGTAAGTACGATCAAGGTTCAACGGCTGCTCGAGCTTTAATTGAGGAGCAGATGATTGTTCGAGGCCTGTCTTTTACTCCTCCGGTCAGTACCAGTGGCCAAAAAAGAACTAGGTCAGAGGCAAGGTCTTATCTCGCAGTTGCAGGTGATATTGAAGAAGAAGAAGAAGAAGAAGAAGAAGAAGAAGAAGAAGAAGATCTTGAGGAAACGCCCTTGATGCATCAATCACGCAGGTTGCACAGGATGTTTAGTACCGAGAAACCATCCTCTCCTCCACATGATTACACCATACTTGATGATTTTATTGATGAAGAGGTATTATTTGCACCAACTTGTATATTATATGATTGCACGTACTTCCTTCGCCTCCTTCTTTATTTTCATCTTCTTACCCCTTGGTTGTTATACACAGGTTAATGCCTATGTTGATGCTCTCGTGGCCAAACGAGAGCGGGCGGAGGATAAGGAAACAGAAGAGACAGAACACACCCCTCATCATCGGTCTCAACAAGGTTCTCTCTCATCACATCAACCGTTAGAGCAACCAGCCCCACATTAGAACAAACTCTCCCACAACAACATCCACTTCCCGAAGGACCATTAGCTGCCGCAAAAGACCCTGAGGTAATGGTTAATTCCCCATTAGTGGCAGGGGATGGTTTTTATCTGAGTGGGTCAATTAGTTTTGGTTATACCCCTGACTTTTCTTTCTTAAGCAACCAAGCTGCTCTTACCCAAGCTGGGCTGGGGCAAGGTGAAGATGAAGTGAGGCAGGCTTTAGCTGCTGAGTCAGTCCCTGCCATGGTTCAAAGGCTCGGCCGAGTTAACTCGAAATCGACAGCCAACGATACGAAACCGAGTCACGTTACGAAAAAAATCATAAATCGCCCTAACTCGCCGATAAATCGACCGGTACGAGTTAAACATCCGAAATATCGAACGATACGGACCGAGCGAGCCGAGTTGATGTAAAAACAAGAGAGATGAAGTAAAAAACAAATAACAGTAAAAGAAACTCATGGATCGTGGAGGACATACCTTTTGACAGCATATTTGACTCTTGAACACAAAAAAAAACTCGCAGGTTTGCTCGTCTTCAGCTATAAAACAAAACATCCCCAAAATGTTAGGAAGGAGAAGAAAGAAGAAGCGTCTTTCAGCCTGGAGAAGAGAAATTCACGCATTAGCAGGTGCGTGCGTGCGTTTTAAAAATGTTTAATTAGGTGTTTTTTTTTAGTAATGCTACGTGAACCTCATTTGGTACCCTCATTTGATACCCTCTAATAAGACAAGGCAACAAGAGGTTGTACATGTTGCCCTGGCGGGACCCACAGTAATAAGTACAACCGCTTGTTGCCTTGTCTTATTAGAGGGTACCAAATAAGGGTACACATAAGTTTATTCTTTTTTTTTTAGTTTAAGAGCATGTTTAGATATGGAACGGCTGGTGTTTTTTTTATAGTTTAAGTGCGTCTGTTTAATTAGGTTTAGATAGTTTTTTTTTGTTTAATTAAGTTTGAATGTTATTTTTTCAAAGAAATGTTACAAAAAACATTATTTTTTAAAAATATTGTTACAAAAAATGTTCTTTTTTAAAAATGTTACAAAAATGTTCTTTTTTAAAAGAAATGTTACAAAAAATCTTTTAAAAAATTGACGCTCATAAAAAACATTTTTTTCTAAGAAATGTTATTTTTTTATAAAAAAATATTCAAATCTCTTTTTTTTTTTTAAAACATGGATCAATTACCAATATTCTCTTATTTTTATTTTTGTCCAAGCATGGATCAATTACCAATTATCAATTACCATTTGACCAATATTCTCTTATTTTTAAAGGTTTGCGTCAACGGCATTTTTTGAGTATTTTGAAAAAAAATAACTCCGCTTCTTAAAAAAAAGGAGTCATGCAAATGTTATTTTTTTTTTAAAAGATGCAAATGTTACGGTAGAGTTAATTACTTTAAAAAAATTGTGTTGGTAGATAATACTTGAACAGGTCATTTTTTAACTCTATTTTTTGGATGTTATTTTGTAGAATGGCTCCTAAATTAGATACATGGAACTGCCATTGGTGGAGATAAAAGGAAGGGAGATCGTCAATCACAATTTCTAAATTATGGATCATCTAGCCAGTCATCCCAACCATCTGAGCAGTAATATGGTTCATATTTTTTTCCTTACCCAACTGAAAGAAATTACCCCTATCCAAACCCGTATGATCGATACCGCAACTAAATAGGAGATGAAAATGACGAAACATTGTAATCATTTCTATTTATCTTCTATGTAAATTTTTTATAAAGTTTTATGTGTCATTAGATTGTTTTTCAATATTATTATTGGTTTACTATGCAATATTGAATCTGACAACTTTGTCGCGCTTCACTATAACCAATTCTACAATGCAATGCATATTGAATGATGTGTTTTAATGTATCTCATTGATCCACATTGTTAATCTTATTTTTTTGAAATTTTCTATATTTTTTCCGGAATTTTTTGTGCTCTCTAAATAACGTATCTTTGCATATCGTCCGATACCGCGATCGAGTTGAAAATCGGGTGTCTGATTCCGTTTGAACCATGGTCCCTGCATTATGGCAGGGTAACGTTTCGCGGTTTAATGAATCTTCCACTTATTTGAAGGGCTGGTTAAGAGATTATTTATGATTAAAACTCTTCACAACTTATCAATGGATATAATCCTTTTGGTATGAATAGTTTATCGGTCTGGGAGTGAATGTTCTTATTTGGACATCTTGTTTGGGCTACTGGATTTATGTTCTTAATCTACTGGCGTGGGTATTGGCAGGATTTGATTGAAACTTTAGCATGGGCTCATGAACGCACACCTTTAGCCAATTTGATTCGTTGGAGAGATAAACTGGTGGCCCTTTCCATTGTGCAAGCACGATTGGTTGGGTTAGCCCACTTTTCCATATGGCTGAATTTAAGGTGTGCTAAGTTTATCTTGCAAAGCTTTATAACTTAACTCTTCCTTTCTCTTGTTTGTTATTTGACCTTGCTCTTTTTTTTTATTGTTGTAGCTTGTTCGAACTTCTACTCCTGCAAGCACTACTGCTCCTGTTGAGGGTGTACTTGTCAACATTTATAGGGCCTTGATCGTTGTGCCTAATATGAATGAGCAAATGTTAGTGAACCTGTTTGGGCCTTCTATTTTAGACGGTGGAGCTATTGCTGAGGTTGAGCTGTTGGAGATGCCACTATTAAACCTATTGTCGAGCGACCAACCTCCGTTGCACCTCCTCACAGAGGCATACACTCATTATGTTTGCCCCTACTTGATTTTCTTCTTTAGCAAGTGTTAGTGCCACACTTTTTGAAAATCCTTTGATTAGTTTATCAAGAAAAACTTGCCCAGATTACTTGGTCGAGCGACCAAAGGTGCTTCAAATAAACTGGGACTTTAACGACCATAAAGGCCAAACTTGCCCAGAGTACTTAGTCGAGCAACCAAAGGTGCTTCAAGTAAACAGGGACTTTAGCGATTATAAAGGCCAAACTTGACCATAAAGGCCAAACTTTTCCCTCAGGGTGGTTCTCCCGAGGGCTGGCAATTGGTAATTTAAACATTTCTCCCGTAGGGGCTGTTTCGCTGGGGCTGAAAATGGCAAAACTCAACTTCATGTGAATTCTCTTGAGAGGGTTGGACCCTCTCAATGGATGTGAGACTGTATATGCAAATGACTTCTTGACAAGCCATGAGGCCCAGTGTAACATTCTCAAATAACATTATGTTACTCAAGATTTTTGGAGCTTTTCTCTCATATTAGAATGGATGAGTACTTTCCCCACTCAACGAATCTTACTCTCTTCAGCCCGTCAACCTCCAAGACAAAACCCTCAAGGATTCCAATGGCTACTTTGGTGAACCATTAGCGCCCTCGAGCCCTGCTAACTCGAACCACTAACTTGAACAAAATACCCTTCTTGTTAATCATACAATAAATCAATTTAAGTATTTGGTTGCTTGATGGCTCTATCAATCCCTTATTTCTAGGTTAGGGAGAATTTTTATTGAATGAAGTTAGTACGAAGAAGTTTCTCTTGCTAAATATTTTTCCTTTGCAGTATTTATATGCTTTGCAAAAGCCCTAATTTATAAAGCACCGACTCGACACAGATACGATACGAATCGAGATACGCGATACGATGGGATTAAGGCAAGGATGATGATGATAAGCGATACGCAATATTTCAAAATGTAGGATATGATGCACAAAGACATACACACACACATGTATATATATATATATATATATATATATATATATATATATATATATATATATATATATATATATTAATGACACAAAACAGAATTTATTCTATAGAAAACATAATCAGAAATAATTAACATGAAAATTCAAAATTTTAATACATAGACACAGTTTCGCACTGATAAAACCAGATTTACACAAATTCGCATAGGTAAAACCAGATATACAACAAGAAATAAACAAAATTAGAAATAGAAAAAGAAACAAAAACTTGTGGATAAACTAAGCAAACTTAATTTAGAGTGTTTTGTTCGGTGTAGGGTTTTCTGTTTGAAAGGTTATGTTCGATGAGGTGGGGTTTCCATTTGAGAAGACCGCTCATTTTGTCACTAATATTCGTCTCCTATTTTTTAATTTTTTACATTTTCCATTCAATGTACTATTAACATTTGTTCCCATTCTAAGTTTTCAAAATACTAAAAACTATACCTAGTGTGTCCAAAAACATGTCCCCAGCATGTCCACAAAAATATTTGCATGTACCAGTGTGTCCAAAAAAATATTTTTGTGTCCCCCAAAGTATCCAAAAGAAATGTTTGGGTGTCCAAAAAAGGACAATCATGTCCCGTGCCCGCCACGTGTCAAATTGGGCTGCCTTCAAAAGAGTGTCCATGCGGCATAGGCCCCAGTCCACACCGCTTTGGCATTTTGAAATTAAACAAATGCATTGGAAGTACAACAATAGTTTGTTCCATCACCCGAAATCTTATAGACGCCAATGCACCTATTTCTTAGACTTAACCAATTGTAAACTGATGTGAATCAAGAATGCGGAAGCGTTACTATTACACTACACACCAAATACTAACTACACTACAGCAACTAACTATACACCAAATAAAACTAAACTAAGAAAAACAAAATCCTCTCTATATATATCCTTTGGTCAATATTCAAGTCTAATTACAAATGAAGGCCAAGGGCATATTTAGAGGAGAGATTAGCTTGCTAACCAAGCTAAGATTCAAAAAGACTAAAAAGAGCAACTATTGACTAAACATTGACTAATTAGCCCCAAACATATTTGGAAACTAATTAAACACTAAAAATAAAAGAAAATGATAATAATATCCTAAACTAAAAATTAAAAAACGGATAGTCTTGTCCCGGGAGCACAACCACGCGCCACGTGTCATCCATATACATCATTCTCCCCGTCTTCGAAAAAGCTCGTCCTCAAGCATGTAGGGTGACTCATCAATGCCACATGATATGAACTAAGAAAAACTTTGGACCCCAATCAAAATCAATAAAAAGTGGGCAGCCCAACTGGAATTAGTCCCATGTGTATGAACCTCATCAATAATGGGTCTAAAAAATCCAAATCTCGACGATGTCCCTCTATGAAATCCGAGCAACCAAAAACTGACGACCATATCCGCCTTCTCGACACCACAAGCACATGGTTGCTACTTGGTGTGGTGGACCCTTGAATCTGACCGGACGGTAACTCCGGCCACCGCACCTTTGCGAGTACGATGGCGAAACAAGTGGACCGAAGGCGGCGACATTCTGGAAAGCCGGACCCAAAATGGCAAATAGTCGGAAAAATGGATCCCCACGTGGGACGCATTTTTTTATGAAAGTCATATGTTGTGTCACAAATAGGTCATACGACAAATTTTGACCGGATTTGAGTTAAATAGGGGGTGGGGGATTGGATCGGAGTAAGGAAGCAGATTTTTATCGATTTTGATTGTGGTTGGGCATTAATAAGGGGAAAAAAAGGAAAATGGGATAAAAAAAAAGAGGGGTGGGGCTGTTTTGGGGCTAAAAAGGGAAAGGGTTTAGGGTTTTGGAAAAAAAATTTGAAGACGGAGATTCATGTAGACATAGTGGTGGTTGTGTATCAGTAGGAGATGGAGGTGGAGGAAGATGGTGGAGGGTGGGGATGGAAGAGGCTAAAAAGGTTGGTATCCCCCCTTTTAGCGGTGATGGAATTTAGGGTTTCCATCCACCCGATTCTCATTTGGACATTTATCAATCCACCTGATTGAAGGGTTGCCCAAGTTGGAATCACAACTCGATACCCACTTCACGCACCACGACAAACACCAAGAACAATGCAGCTCACCACCAAGAACAAACGCAGCTCTGATACCAATTGATGTGAATCAAGAATGCGGAAGCGTTACTATTACACTACACACCAACTACTAACTACACTACACCAAATAAAACTAAACTAAGAAAAAGAAATTCTCTCTCTATATATATTCTTTGGTCAATATTCAAGTCTAATTACAAATGAAAGCCAATGGCCTATTTATAGGAGAGATTAGCTTGCTAACCAAGCTAAGATTCAAAAAGACTAAAAAGAGCAACTATTGACTAACATTGACTAATTAGCCTCAAACATATTTGGAAACTAATTAAACACTAAAAATAAAAGAAAATGATAATAATATCCTAAACTAAAAATAAAAAAAGGATAGTCTTCTCCCGGGAGCACAACCACGCGCCACGTGTCATCCATATACATCATAAACAACCACAAATCTCCTCTGTTCAACCGCTTACTTTAATTGCCCTGGTTTTAGAGGATTACACCCTCCCACCTGAGCTTTGCAAATATCCTTCACATATTGAAAATTTGTTGAGCTTAGTGTCAGCATGATGAAAAAAGGGGAAAGAAAAGAGTGTGAATAAAACTGACAACATTATGGTTTCTATTACGTGGACAGCAGGTTCATTAAATCAATTTAATTGAACTCCATTATGACAACCTTTATTCTAAGATTTTATACTCTAATGAGATCAACAAAATTTTGCATGAATATTTTTAGAGATCCTCAAGATCTACGTATTAAATATAACTTTTGGCAAAAGGATAGAAACTAGAGAACAATTTGCATAGAATTGTTCGTTTACCATAAAAAAAAAATAAGTAGAACTGGTAGATTAACTTACTGCATAAAGGCGCAATACGGTGTAGTTCTGAAAAGGACGATCAGGATCCCATTGAAACCATCTCTTGATGATCAACAGCAACTTAAGCCCTATCTGTCGCAATGAAAAAAATAATATTTGAATGCCTGAGAAAGAGCATATCGTAACAATAAATGCTTAAAACGTATCTGATACAATTCATTAAGAAGACCCATTGAAGGTTCAAGTGAATAGAATAACAAATCATTAGGACAGATTATCCAACTAAACAATCTTGAAAACTCTTTCAAACATCTCTTTACCTGCTTATATACGTATGCGCGAATATGCATATTTTATTTCTCAAGTCAGTCACACCTTTTAAGAAACCTAGTTATGTGACCTCAGTTTCTTATCACAGAATCAATTTGGAATATATGTATTCCAATATAGACATAATCATACAAAATGTTTAAATCCGTAGTCCCAGAACATTCAGCCATACAATGTCGAAAGTATTAGGCTATTCGCCATTGACTACTGCTAATACCCTACAAAATTACTCCATAACACCACGATAACCAATTGAAACATAGCAAGTCGCATGTGACCCAGTATGTACAACTTATACATACTCGACTACTTGTGCCGAGCATGCACAACTTATATATGTGCTCGGACACATGTAGCTGGGTGAGTGGGGGAGGAATAAAACATAGAAAGGTATTATAATAGTTGTTTGTTCATGAATTCACTTGACCCCTTGTTAGTCTTGCCACACTACACGGCTATACAAGATTTAGGGTGTGTATAAGTTATACAGACTCAGTACTAGTTGATAGTTTTTTAGATTTTTTCGATCACAGATAGCCATGTAAAAGTTGTACATACTTGTCCGAGAGTGAGGTTAAATTAGAGTTCTAAGAGTAAAAAATTATGTTTGGATTCCCTCATGTGGTATAAAATAGAAAAAATTTACAAGATTGTTGTGTTGGCAATATTTTCTGGTGCTTTGGAATAACATTTGTAACGTTCCTACATCTAACTTTATAAATGCAACTAAAAGTTTTTGAAATCTCTTTGCATATAAAGTTTTATATTTCATTTGAACCATCTAACAAGTGATGAATTTTACTGAGAGCCTTTCATGAAATCTTATCCTTTTGTGAGGGAGGGGGGTGAGAAAAACATGATCAAACACCTCAAACAAGTGTAAACACGTCGATGATTTGATTAAATTTAAAATGGATACGATTTTAGTTAATGGGAAGAAATAATATGTAGTTTAATAAGGTACAACTCAACACAATCCAATTAAACCCTGTCCCAAGTACTTGGGCATGTTCCGTCATTCTACCATGGGGGAAATATCTTGTCAAATCACAAGTTGATCATAATTTCTTTCACTATCTCAACCCATATCAATTTATGTATATCTCTTTGTTCAGCATGATCAAAATTGATCACATCGCTCTTTCTTACTGCCCCACATTTTTTAAGTTAAAGGAGGATAATACGATAAATTAATAAAATATAAGCAAGCCAGTTTACATTGTATATTATTTAATATTTAAAATTATAAATAAATGGATGTGTAGAACCCACCATCATGAGACCATACATGTCTCCAACAAAAAGACGATTGTACTTTTGCACATTTTTCAAAACATCGACAACTTCCACCTCCTGCAGGTGGCATAACGATGCCTCCGGTTTCAGCATCGTAATATGCTGAAAACACATAGGGCACGTGCAAGGTCGGAGTGTTGATCCATAGTTCCAGTACTGCAAAATGCAACCACCTGTACAAGAACACCAACTTTACAAAAATCATTTTGGGCCAGCAATAATTCAGTCCAGATTTACTACTAGGGGCATTTAACATATGCTAAAACCACATATCAAGTTATTGGGCCTTAATGATTTGGTATTCATGTTGCGTCCGGGTCTCAAGTAGGTCCAAGTAGGGGTGTTTCTGTAAACCCTGATTAAAATGATTACATCAGATTAAGCAATCTGATTAGTCCTAAATAAAGTCCCTAACACCGCATGTGTTTATGTGACCCAGATATTATTGTACGGATCCAGCACACCGCGCGTATCTTATATTATTTATGAGACACGTGTCATCCAAATTAGGACATGCACCACGCTTTTTACACTCATGTCAACATAGCATTTTGGAGATGTGGTAAGCCCAATTGGGCTCCTTTGGCTATAAAATAAAGCCTTATCCCTCATTGAAGAAAGACATCTTTACAACACATCGATAGCTTTCTCTCTCTCAACCATTTCAATATGGAGAAACCATGCATCTACACCAAACCAAAGATGTTGCTCTCCTTCGCTTCCATCTCCTCTCTCTGAAAACCACCACAACGCATTTTCCGACATGAATAGTATGAACCCACGAACTACGCAGACTTTGACTCCGGCAAGACGGATACGTAATCACAACCCCGGTTGCACAAGTCAAAACATACCAAAAATCCAGCATCTCTTCAGATTTCACTACCCTCTTACAGTATTCATGTTGGGTCCGGGTCTCAAGTAGGTCCAAGTATCAACTCCCAAACAAAAATCTTTTTCCCTTGTACTTTTTAGTCAATCCGGGAGACCAAATTTAGTTCATATTACTCTACCTTTGTTAGTTTTGACCCACAAATGACTGGTTCCTCCCATAAATCAAGAAACGCAAATTAACTCAATAATAGCTTCTATTATATCCTTCAAACTGTGGACCAATTTGATGTTTCGATAAACATATAACAGCATATAAAATAATTGAGATGGGTATGTGAATTAAGTACAGGAAGTGTCGAGGCATTACATCCGTCTAGACGTTGAATGTTAAAAGTGATCATGAGCATACATGAGAAGTGAAAACGGAAATTAAACAAGGGAGTGAATGTATAAGAAAAGTAGATAACTGAGAAAATTGAAAAACAAGGGGCTAACGGGTTTTCCCTATGAATACATCGAAGAGAAAGTGCAAAGGTATTTAAATCCATCAATATATACAAGTTTGCATGATTTAAAAAACTAATGATGTAATAAAAGGTTGAGGTTTTGACCTAATCAATCAAAACTGTAAAAAATTTCAATCCCTTGTTTTTTTAAAAGAAACATGAATCATATTATAAATAGATAAAAAGGATGCGTGAAGGAGGAGGGCCAGGAGCCCTCATAATATATACACGAAAGAGAGAAGGGGAAAAAAGAGGAAACAGTAGCGGAAAAAGGAAAGTCCATTAACCAGAAGACGAAGCTAGACTGTGAAGATCATGAAGGTGCAGCAGCACACAGAAGCAGCATCACAGGAAACTGAATAGCCATATCTCCCACGTCGCATAATAAATTAGTTCAATCATCCTACAACCCTCTAAGCAGGCTAGCAAATTATAAACTAGACAGATCCACAGAATCAACTCATGGCAGTCTTCTTAACTGCTAAATGCGGTCCTTCGGAAATCTCCATAACCATCTACCGACAAGAGTAGTATTCCTTTTAATCAAAATTACCCTGTCCCAAACCACTGTAGAATTTAGTTTCCACTTCACAATGTGTTCTTGAAGTAAACTACACGTCAAAAGGCTCTTACGAGAGAGAAATACTCTTTTCTATTCAAAATTCAAGTCTACCTCAAATGAGGCTTACATGGGGGTATTTAAAAGAGAGGAGTAGCTTAGGCTCCAAGCTAAGGCCCTAATTACAAAAATGTCATTACTCCTTTAAATAGTAAAGCAAAACAAATGAAAATACAATAACAAAATACAACAATATTACTAAAAAGAAAATAAACTACTAATATGCCAAAAAAAAAGGACAATTAAGCCCTCGATTCACATCAGTTCTTTCTTATCAACCACCTTCCACCCACCACCCACGCTCATCAAAAAAAAAAAAAAAAAAAAGGTTAAATTTTCAATACTTGAAAACCTTATCCACCACCCACCAAATAACAAAAACTCATGCTAACAAAATTTCCCCCTAAAGACAAACACAAATAAGTTGAAGGCAATACTTCACTTTACACCACGCCAAACTAGCCAGTCCTCTAATTTTTCACCACCCATGTTGATCCCAACAAAAATTGTGGACAGTATTAATTTTTAAACCCAAAATATTACTAAAAATATCCACCGCATCCCAACAAATTACAAGAAAAAAATCCTTACCCCATTTACAAAAAATATTGTCATCTCTGCAGATTAAAAACGAGACAATGACATTGTCCGTACTTGTATTTGTTGCATCCACTATTGAATAATTGCATGACTCGCACCAACCTACTGGACAAATCAGCCATCGAAAGAAAGAAGATGATAAATAGGAAATCTTCTTTTCCAATTCCCTTAGAAGCCCAAAAATGCCCTCTCAGTCTTTGTTAACACTGGGAAATTTGCGGGCTAAACTCCCAAATTCAATTCCTCCATCTGACTTTTTAAGTGTTCTTAGAAAATCCCGTCAGTATATTGAATTTCCTCAAATTCATCCGTTTTTCTTATACACTCTCCCTTGATAACTAACAGTAGAGTGTTCGATCCTAAAACACTTGAGTCGGCTGATTCCCCTCAGAGATTATTTATGCTCCTACTAGCAATTCTAGTCCTACAAGTGTTTGAGAAAACCCATTCCACATTGTCATCTTAAAATCTCTCTTTAAACACATGTCAATTAAACATGTTGAGATGGGCACTCTAACAAGGCCAAGAGCTGCACTCATGTTATAATGAAGAGGGATTATATACATAAGGAATCAATCAAGTAATCAAGAAATGAACTCTCACCAACAAAAAAAATTGCCCTACAAGTACAAGGACTTCATGTAAAACAAGTTCTTCAACAAAGAAGCCAAGAGCAACATAATAGTCAAACCATTTGAGAAGCCAAATGCCAATTAGATTCCATTTGTTTGTTTTTTTGCCATCCGAATCGGAAGTCTGGAATCTGAAAAGTGTGTGAGTTTTTTATAATTATTATTATTATTGGTGATAAGTGTGTTGAGTTTTTGGTGGTTCAGGTGATGTAATATGAAGTCCTAGGATATGGTTAAGTTAGTGAAATGATTTAGTTGTTTTGGTTGATTTAGTGGGGAAGAAAAGAGAGGTGGTACCACAGAACCAGTGGCCACACTGGGCTTGGCAAGCAATAACGAAGTTGCCGAAGCAGATTGGGCAAACGTTGTCTGCTGAAGGACGATCCATTCCTATGTTTCTCTCTCTAAACGAAACCCCAGCCCCAGCCCCAGGGTTTCTTCCTCTTCCTGTTGTTTTAACGTCTTGTTCCTCCATTTCTCTCTTTATCTCGCTAGATGATGATGATGATGACGACGATGATGAGTCCTCCTCCTCACTCTCAAGATTACCCAACAACTTCGTCTCCCCAGGTTCCCGCTCTCTTCTCCACACCAACTCCTTACCCACACTCTTCTCCATTTGCGTTCCAACAATCTATTCACTAAAAATGCTAAATTAACCATCGAGAGCACTCATCTTATTAACCAACCACACAACAAAAAAAAAAGGATTTTTACCAATAAAAAAATAGAGTAATAGTTTAATGGCATTATTATATTTAAATCTCATTTGTCAGGTCAACATACATATAAGTTCCATTGACTTTTCAATAATCATATAGGTTTAATACCCCGTAATTTCAATGACTTTTAATATGTGTTATATTTTAAATTAATGGATTAATTAGATTTTATTATAAATTAATTCATTGGGTTTAAATTCGAATTTTTGGATATTAAAATGAATGTGATGTTATTGATATTGTTGTGAGTTATTAATTCAGTAATTTGAATTCTTAGTCGGACGCGGTATGGGACTTGTCGGGACAAATTTGTTAGATTAAATAGGAAACTTATTTTTTCATCAACCTAATAGTCATTTCGAGTGCGTCGTTGCATCTCGAAGGGTTGAAATAGTTAGAAAAATCTATTTGGATGTTAGTTTTGGGTCTCGGGTCATTTGGAAATGAAAAGACAACCGAAAAGGCATTTTGGTCATTTTTAGAGGGGGGATGAATAGTGATTTCAGATTTTGTCTTATTATAAATATTTGAAGATTAGTTGTACGTAGGTTCATTCTTCTCTTCTACACAAAATTGAGAGGTCACATTTTTAAAAGAGAGTGAAAGGGTGCTTGGGAGAAGAGAAGATTGCTTGGAAAGGAGGAGAACCAAGGGCCAAAGGTCACCACCGCCAACCACCACCGGACGTTGACCGGAGAAGGGGAGAACCGCCTGTGATATACAACCCCAAAGGATCAGACCTTCATTAGAGGCAAGTTATTTGATAATTGCAATCTAGTTGGTATAATGTCCATGCTAGGATAGTTATTAAAAATGAGATTTTACATGTTAAGAAGATAAAGATAGAGTTGTTAATTGATTTCTGGAAAATGAAAATATATAGGAATCAAACTCATGTTGTAGGTAGATAGTAATCCACGAAATAATCATCAATTTGTTGAAGAAATTCTGAGAATCATTGGTTTGTTCTTGAAGATATCATGTAGATAATTTTCTGGAAAAATAGGATAAATATATGCTTTTAATTCAAACTCTTGATGATTCTAGGATGTTTAGATCGTTAGAAATCATTTACATATGTTGCTATATCATGTAGTAAGGATTATAAGGAATTTGGGTTATTAATATGGAGGTCTGAATGATGAAAAGTTATGAAACCCGTAGTAAAAGAATTGCAGAATCTGGGCTGATATCTGGGCGATCGATCGATCGACCCCTACCTTCGATCGATTGACCTCCCCAGAAATGAGGATGTTGTTTCTTTTTAATTCTTGTTCTTATCCCAAACCTTTTTGTAAATCTTTGGTGATTATTAATTGGATGTAATGGGACTTAGGGAAGATCAGTAAGCCCTAGATAAGAACCGAATTAATGTGGTTGGGATTTAATTGATTAGAATTATGGTAATTAAATTGAAAGAAATTTCGGTTGCTAGATTCATGTGTTGGATTCTAATTTGTATGCATGATGATTAAGGATAGGTCCACTAAGGGAAATTTAATAAATCACCTGGGCAGCCTTAGGTTTACAAGATGGTTCAATCCTAGGTGATAGAAGATGTGTTTATAAGAGATTAAAAACTATCGGTTATAACCCTAATTAAAGGAGAGTTTAATTCGTAGTAATTCGGGAGATAAGATGATATGGACCAGTAGGATATTAGTGATTTCTTACTGAATAAATGTATTGAGGAAAAAACCTATTTAAACCTTGAGTAATGAGTGAGACTCTGAAATAATTAAATTAAAGAAGTAAAGTCATAATATTTTAATACGTAGAATTTAAAGAGATATAATGCTATGTATGGGAATTAGCTTAGGGTAGTGTGATTACCTTGTTGATATTATATTTATATGTAGATGATAATGTCTATTTGATTAATTGATGATTTATATGTATGACATACCTAGCTTACTTGCTATCGATGGGAGGTTTGCGCGTGAGAGTAGTCATTTCCTGATGAATCCATGGGATTTTTTATTTGTCGCTCGAGAACATAGGACTATGAAAGACTTATCGGTAAGTTGATAAGTTCGCTGACTATGAGAACGTAGGTATGTGCGTGACCCGTGGGTATGAGAACTATGTTCACCTCTAATATTTGTGTTGATATTTGTGCTCGAGTAATCCTTACCGAACCTTTAGTCCCCTATTCGGCGACCAGCGATACTGGGACGTGATAGCAGAGTGATGCATGCACCATAGCTGTGTCTCGAGGTGCCGTATTATATATGTATATATATAATGAATTAAATGAATGTATATATATTGGTTAGATCAATCTACTATGGGATAATTGTAGATGGCGGTGAATAGAGAAAAATAATTGAATTAAGTTAATGAATATTTATTGAAAAAGCTTAATTCATATTAATGGGAAACGTATATGAATGATTATACTACGTATGGTATGGGACATACAGGGTTATGATATGGGATAGAATCATATCATGGAAACTAGTTAGGAGGAACCATTAACTAAGAGGTTAATAGGAAACGTTAAGCGTGCACTCCAGATGAGAGATGAGAATATCAAGTGAGAGTCTGGATACTAACATGTACATAATAAATGCTTTATTGCACTTGTTAAATACTTGTTGTTTTCAAAATTATTTTCACATCGGGCTCTGACCCGTTTCCTTGCATATTATCTTTTCTATTGTACCTTCTATATCAGGTATCCAGCAGCAGGGACGCCAACCTTAGAGGATTATAACGAGCTATGGAGCTATGGAGTATTGCTTAGACGCCTATCTTCATTTGATTCATATTGTTCTTTTATTTAGAACATGTCACCCAAAGGAATTCAGTTATCTCCTTTCTATCTAAGTCAAGATATTCTTGTATTCGTGTCGTTTTAATACATTTATTATTATTGGGTACTGTATTGAGAAATTATTTGGGAATGTTTGTTCCAATTGAATTTAAATTCTTTTGAGTTATCTGTTCGGTTATTATTTTGGTAGAATAAAATGTGTAGTGTTATTCGTAAACTAAAAATGAATTTTGTTGAATTAAAATTTGGAAAGTTTTTAACACCAGCTTAATTGGGTATTGGGTGATTTGTAAATGTTTTCGACAGTGATGCTAAGAATGAGCCAACTGTATATTCTGTTTTAATTTGGTATGGGACTGGCCACTCGGTATTTAATTAGGCGGGGTGTTGTAGGTGGTATCAGAGCATCAGGTTCTAATGTCCTTTAGGGTCTGTACGGCTTACTATGTTTTCCGCTTAGTGTTCTTTGATGTAGAGCCCTATGAGTAGGATTATTGCTTTTCTAGTTAAGCTTACGATCTTCAGCTATTCTGTTATACTAAATACTGATAGTATACTCTCGTTTCAGATGCCTCCTCGACGTGCACCTCAGCCTGCCCCAGCTCAGGGTACAATTACTGCGGCCGAAGTTGCTGCAATTGTCGCTCAGGCAGTCAATGCAGCTCTAGCTGCTGTTCAGCAGGCTCCAACACAGGCACCAGTTGTGCCACCCGCGCAAGGTCAAGTGTTTCCTACTGCATGGGAACGAGTGAGGGATGCCTTTCAGAAGGCACACCCACCTGAGTTTCAAGGAGGATCAAATGTCGTGACTGCTAACTAATGGAAGAGAGATATCCAAAGGCACTTGAGAATGCTCGAATGTACTGAGGTTCAACGTCAAATACTAGCCACATTCAAGCTAGTAGGGGCAGCTTTACAATGGTGGGAGGCTACGACCACTCTCAAGGAGAGAAATACAGTGACTATCCAAGACTTTTAGATACGGTTTGATCGGAAGTACTTTCTTCCCACCATCCAGACAGAGATGAGGCAGAAATTACTTGATTTAAAACAGGGAGAGAAAACAGTGGCAGAATACGAGGAAGAATTTACGCGACTAACTAATTTGGTACCAGCAGAGGTACCCACTGAGGAGAGGAGAGTTCAAATGTTCACTGATGGGTTGAACTATAAGATTCGCCAGCATTCACTGGGAAATCTTTCACTCCGAACTTATGCAGATATCCTAAATGTTGCAATGCTTCACTGCCAGGATAACCGCTTACATGCTCAGGGTGTCAAGCGGGGGTTTGGGTCAAGCCTGCAAGGCAAGACTAATGGGGGCAGTTATAGTGGGACTCAGCCAGGACAGAGTCATCAGCGTCAGGGTGATCAGATTTCCCAGACAGGGGATTATGTTAAGCGTTTACGATCTGGAGATTCTCGATTTGAGTATAGAGGTAATGGGCAAGGACAGCAGGGCCAGATGCAGGCTTATCAAGGCCAAGGGAAAGGAGGTAATGGCCAGCAAGGTCGGGGTCAACCGGGACAAAATGGTGGAAAGTTTGCTGGAAAATGTTTCCTGTGCGGCAAGTATGGCCACAAACGACAAGATTGTCCTGATAAAGACAAACTCCCTCAGCAATAAAATGCTCGACAGGAGCTACAGATATCAGTGTTTCCACCAGCTGCTCTTCCAGCTCCAGCTCTGGTGCTAGCATTACCTCCCATTCCAGCAGCTCCCTTGCAACAGGGTCAGCCTGGGCGTGTATATAATGTCCATCAGGCAGCAATTCAACAACTACCACCCGCGAATGAGGGTATGTTTTCTATTTAAGGAGTTATGGGACGCATACTGATTTTTTAGCAATTAATATTTTATAGGCAAAAGGGTTACTAAACTTAGCCTATAGCACTGTTAATTACGTATACTCGCCAAGGGACTATCGACGTGGATTGACTTGTGGTATATGAGAGCGTATGGAATACTATAGCCAGTGTCTTGTCTTTAACAAGAGAGTAGATGAGTAGACTTTTATGTGAAATCAATAAGACCCGTAGAGAAGTTATATAATATTGACTAAGGACCTGAGGACTTCCGATCACCGACTACTTTAGGTAGTAGTGTATAAGGGGGTTCCTTGTTTGGATTTCGCTTGCGAGACACCCCACGCATGAAACTAACAAACGTTGGGAGTCGAAGTAAGTTAGGTCTTTAGGATATGAGTTTATAATCTTTGCGATAAATCAGAGTATTATGCGGGTAACGATATCCATTTTATAATGGAACTTTGTCACGGGGATGGTATAGGGAAGATTAGGTAAAGTTTAAATTCGATTCAGTTGAAACTATATGATGAGGTTTAGCGTATAACATCAATAAGGATTGTCGATAATGTACTGTATGGGCGGTATGACATAGATTACTAGCGATGTGAGATTTATACTCAGAGTTGACCTTACCAGTATGATTTATCTTTCTGAATTTCGGGACAAAATTATGATATAAGGGGGGGAGTACGTAATACCCCGTAATTTTAATGACTTTTAATATGTGTTATATTTTAAATTAATGGATTAATTGGATTTTATTATAAATTAATTCATTGGGTTTTAATCCGAATTTTTGGATATTAAAATGAATGTGATGTTATTGATATTGCTGTGAGTTATCAATTCAGTAATTTGAATTCTTAGTCGGACGCGGTATGGGACGTGTCGGGACAAATTTGTTAGATTAAATAAGAAACTTATTTTTTCATCAACCTTATAGTCATTTCGAGTGCGTCGTTGCATCTCGAAGGGTTGAAATAGTCAGAAAAGTCTATTTGGATGTTGGTTTTGGGTCTCGGGTCATTTGGAAATGAAAAGACAATCGAAAAGGCATTTTGGTCATTTTTAAAGGGGGGGTGAATAGTGATTTAGGATTGTGTCTTATTATAAATATTTGGAGATTAGTTGTACGTAGGTTCATTGTTCTCTTCTACACAAAATTCAGAGGTCACCTTTTTGAGAGAGAGTGAAAGGGTGCTTGGGAGAAGAGACGATTGCTTGGAAATGAGGAGAACCAAGGGCCAAAGGTCACCACCACCAACCACCACCGAACGTTGACCGGAGAAGGGGAGAACAACCTGTGATATACAACCCTAAAGGATCAGACCTTCATTAGAGGCATGTTATTTTATAATTGCAATCTAGTTTGTATAATGTCCATGTTAGGATAGTTATTAAAAATGAGATTTTACATGTTTGGAAGATAAAGATAGAGTTGTTAATTGATTTCTGGAAAATGGAAATATATAGGAATCAAACTCATGTTGTAGGTAGATAGTAATCCACGAAATAATCATCAATTTGTTGAAGAAATTTTGAGAATCATTGGTTTGTTCTTGAAGATATCATGTAGATAATTTTCTGAAAAAATAGGATAAATATATGCTTTTAATTCAAACTCTTGATGATTCTAAGATGTTTAGATCGTTAGAAATCCTTTAAATATGTTGCTATATCATGTAGTAGGGATTATAAGGAATTTGGGTTGATAATATGGAGGTCTGAATTATCAAAAGTTATGAAACCCGTAGTAAAAGAATTGCAGAACCTGGGCTGATATCTGGGAGATCGATCGATCGACCCCCTACCTTCGATCGATCGACCTCCCCAGAAATGAGGATATTGTTTCTTTTTAATTTTTGTTCTTATCCCAAACCTTTTTGTAAATCTTTGGCGATTATTAATTGGATATAATGGGACTTAGGGAAGATCAGTAGGCCCTAGATAAGAACCGAATTAATGTGGTTGGGATTTAATTGATTAGAATTATGATAATTAAATTAAAAGAAATTTTGGTTGCTATATTCATTTGTTGGATTCTAATTTGTATGCATGAGGATTAAGGATAGATCCAGTAAGGGAAATTTAATAAATCACCTAGGTAGCCTTAGGTTTACAAGAGGGTTCAATCATAGATGATAGAAGATGTGTTTATAAGAGATTAGAAACTATCGGTTATAAACCTAATTAAAGGAGAGTTTAATTCGTAGTAATTCGGGATATAGGATGATATGGACCAGTAGGATATTAGTGATTTCTTACTGAATAAATGTATTGAGGAAAAAACCTATTTAAACCTTGAGTAATGAGTGAGACTATGAAATAATTAAATGAAAGAAGTAAAGTCATAATATTTTAATACGTAGGATTTAAAGAGATATAATGTTACGTATGGGAATTATCTTAGGGTAGTGTGATTACCTTGTTGATATTATATTTATAGGTAGATGATAATGCCTATTTGATTAATTGATGATTTATATGTATGACATACCTAGCTTACTTGCTATCGATGGGAGGTTTGCGCGTGAGGGCAGTCATATCCTGATGAATCCATGAGATTTTTGATTTGTCGCTCAAGAACATAGGACTATAAAAGACTTATCGGTAAGTTGATAAGTCCGCTCACTATGGAAACGTAGGTATATGCGTGACCCGTGGGTACGAGAACTATGTTCGCCTCCAATATTTGTGTTGATATTTGTGGTTCGAGTAATCCTTACCGAACCTTTAGTCCCCTATTCGGCGACCAACGATACAGGGACGTGATAGCAGAGTGATGCATGCACCACGGCTGTGCCTCGGGGTGCCGTATTATATATATATAATGAATTAAATGAATGTATATATAGTGGTTAGATCAATCTACTGTGGGATAATTGTAGACTACGGTGAATAGAGATAAAGAATTGAATTAAGTTAATGAATATTTATTGGAAAAGCTTAATTCATATTAATGGGAAACGTATATGAATGATTATAATACGTATGGTATGGGACATACGGAGTTATGATATGGGATAGAATCATATTATAGAAACTAGTTAGGAGGAACCATTAACTAAGAGGTTAATAGGAAACATTAAGCGTGCACTCTAGATGAGAGGTGAGAATATCTAGTGAGAGTCTGGATACTAACATGTACATAATAAATACTTGCTGTTTTCAAAATTATTTTCACATCGGGCTCTGACCCGTTTCCTTGCATCTTATCTTTTCTATTGTACCTTCTATATCAGGTGTCCAGCAGCAGGGACGCCAACCTTAGAGGATTATAACGAGCTATGGATTATTGCTGAGACGCCTATCTTCATTTGAATTCATAGTGTTCTTTTATTTAGGGCATGTCGCCCAAAGGAATTCAGTTATCTCCTTTTTATCTGAGTCAAGATATTCTTGCATTCGTGTCTTTTTAATACATTTATTATTGTTGGGTACTGTATTGAGAAATTATTTGGGAATGTTTATTCCAATTGCATTTAAATTCTTTTGAGTTATCTGTTCGGTTATTATTGTGGTAGAATAAAATGTGTAGTGTTATTCGTAAACTAAAAATGAATTTTGTTGAATTAAAATTTGGAAAGTTTTTAACATCAACTTGATTGGGTATGGTGATTTGTAAATATCTTCGACAGTGATGTTAAGAATGAGCCAATTGTATATTCTGTTTTAATTTGGTATAGGACTAGCCACCCGGTATTTAATTAGGCGAGGTGTTATTATAGGTCCTATTTCAATTTTTTGGGGAATTTTTTCACAATCTTACCCTTTTATAACTAATTATCCGTAACTTCCTTTAGGAAGTTACATAAGTGGTTGGAATTTTTTTTTAATCTTAAAATGAACGTAACTTTTGATTCACAAATTCGTTTTTCGCAAAATTACTATTTTTTAAATCTGCTCGACGAGATCTATCAAACAATATTCATGGAGCCTATAAAATTTCAAAGAAAAAAATTCACACAAACAGTAAACTTTAGTGTATGCACTAGAATATGAAATAGTTTTATATATGTGACATTTTCACAAACAGAGAGTAACATTTACTGTGGTAATATTATACAGTATATATATATAGAGAGAGAATGGATCTAGTGCGGACCTAGTTTGCGAACTAAGTATGCGGATTAGCTACAGTTCAAAACTTCCCTAGGGACCACCTGGTTTTTATGTGCCTTTGTCGTTTTCTAAAGTTTTTTGGGAATATAAATTTCTACCCCAATGATTTCTAAAGACTTTTAAGTTTATTCTAAGGCCTAATTAATCTGTAAGTCTAAGTGTTAAAGTTTTAGGGCTACTGCTACTTCTCGAGCTTCTTCCGTCACTATCATACTGGGATTATGAATAGCGAGGATTGTCTATATAAATGGTTTCTTCAGGGAGTTTAGAAATTGCAAGCGGCTTTGCAGGGAAATATTTTAGTCTTAAATACCTTATAAGGTATTATGGTTTTAACAGTCTGGTTTCTTTATATATCTGATTAACAATATCAATTATATCATTTTCTATAAATTTGTCTAATTCGTTATCTCCGTAAGATGACAAAAATCTTTGATATGTTATAGGGGCAGCTGTTTCTACGTTTTTAAGGAGAGGGCGGATTCCTCCGGCTCTAATTAAAATAGTTTTTATTTCAGCTAACCTTTTACGTCTAATATATTTTAATGTGTCTATACTATCTTCAAGTATTCTAGTGTATTCTTGATATTTTTTCGGTCTTGAGTTGTTCAGCGAATTCTTCCGTTCTTATCTTTTGTCTAAAGAGACCTCGAATTCCTGTTCTAATTATTTCTATTCTGGGTACTTCATGAGCTAACCACTCAATAACCTGATCTATATATTTGAAAGTACCACCTACGTATGTTAAAGCAGTTTCTATAAGTTTTTTTATCTTTAGGGTCTGTAAGGGTCCAATCTTGGATTTCTCTAGTTAAGTCTAAATTTGTTTGATTAACAAATTCTAAAAAGTCTGTAGTGATTTGTAGGCTCATGCAAGATTCTTTTAAAACAATAATATGTAAAATAGTTAAGGGTTTGGTTCGAGTTATACCTTCCTTCTGGTTTGTAATATCTTTATTTTCTTTCCTTCTTGTCTTCAGCTTTGTTACTATTCTTCTCCAGTCTCGGCCTCCTACAACTCTCTCTTTATGTGTCGCACCTCAATCCACTATTTTGGCATTGTACTCGTTTCTTGCCTGTACGCCTTCACGCCTAATGCCCACCTGGCTAATGGCTCACGGCTAATCGGCACCTGACGGCGGTTCAACAGCATAACTCCTTGTGTGCTACACTAGAGGTTCCACACAATAGTCCTCTATGAACAGAAAATTTGGAAAATAATAACAACTCAACATAAGAGATTTTTGGAAAGAAAAATATTTTTATTGCATTGCATTAGTAATTACAACTCTCACCATTCCCCTAACTATATGGAAATTACTCACTCATATACATATTACTCTCTGTAAGCTTACACACTCTTTTTCACTTCTAAACTTCTCCATATTCCTTCTCCCTCCCTCTCCTTTTATAGCATAAGGAGGCTTACAGATGACTGGTAACCAGTTAGAAAAAGTGATCCGGTTGAAAGCATACAATTATTAAAGAGACATATAATAATTAAAAGTCTGAGCTTTGGAATACTTTGAGTCTTTTGCTTTTTCAAAAGCAATCTTGGCATTTTGCAATTATCGTGCACCTAACGTCTTCAGTTGTTTATTTTTATCTTTATTAAAGGAGGTTGTTTGGGCCCATATGGGGCAGGTCTGAGCTATCTTCTTCTTTACACTGCGAGGGAATCTTGATGAGTCTTGTCGTCTTGTAATAATGCATAGGTCTAGAGCGGGGCATCTTCTATCCTTAATAATTCTTCTGCTAACGAATGGCCCATCTTTTTCTCGTCCGTGTCTTTTTCTTCCTTGTCTTAGCCTGGGAGAGCATTATTGAAAAATTCATCGATGAGGCCCACAATTCTAAAGCTAGCTGGCAAAGCTATCTCTACTAATTCTTTAGCGTCTTTCTTAAGCCTTCCATTAAATGGCTCATCAGCTTGGATTATTAGGTCTTCTTTGTGGTAGGTAGTGTAGCATATGTCTTCGCCAGTTAATAATTCCATGATTTCTATTGTCTCCATGGCATGAGCAATTTGGAGCTTGGACTTATCAATAATTAAATCTTTAGTCTCGTCTTCTGATAGAATCTCAACGTCTTCAAATATATAATTGGAAAATCTAACAATTCTAAATCCTTCAACTCTCATTCCTCTACGGGAACTTGGAGCAATCTGATAGATTCTAGCAAATAGAGGAAGGAAGTCTTCTACCTTCTTAACATACTCATGGACTATTTTTCCAAGAGCAACAGAGTCTTCAATATCCTTTATCTGAACGAGTCCAATGAACCCGTGGTCTGCAAGAGTTATATGTGCTATATCTATTTTTCCAAAAAGATATATTTTTGGAACGTCTTTGAAGAAATCTTTAATCATTAAAGCGTCTCCATTTATTTATGATAATAACATATTAAAATGATCAATAATGTTATTAGTTTCTTTTTGAAAGTCTTCTGCTAATGGGAGATTATTATGACCAAACGGTATAACGATCATGAATCTGGCAATGGCTACCAAATTTTATTTGAACTCAATCCATATTCTATTCTTCACGTTCCACCATATAGCGTCTATGAGAATATTTTCATCATCTGAAAATTCTCTTTTAAATTTTATTTAAGTCTGGATATCTTTGATCATGTCTATATTGGGGAAAATACATCTTCCCAGTGAGTCTATTTTGAGAAACAATCTCATGTCTAGATTTTCCAGGAGGAACTAGGATATCATCAAAGTTCTCTAGGATTGGTCTTTCTTGAGAGTCTTGAATATGAGTATGTCTTTATGTTATACTAGCATTTGGCCTTACGCGTCTAAGATAGTCTGCAACATCTTCTTTGTTTAGTCTATTCATCCCAGAGGAACTCATTCTGTATAGGTCTTCTGTTTGCAACATAAAATATGAAATCATATTAGTGTTAGCAAACATTAGCTCTTTTGATATAATGTCTGGAATGGTATTTTTACGTCCCTTAATATGTATAACAGAGAAGTCGTATCCATTAAGCAATTGTTGCCATCTAATAAGTATGTTCTTGATTTGGACAAGTCTAAGTCTCTGAATTTTACTGCATAAGAAGAGTCGGTGTAAACAGTAAAATGTTTAGGTCTAAGAAAAAGCATATATTTTTCTATTGCCCTTACTATAGCTAAAACTTCTTTTTCATGGGCAGTGTATCTTGTTTTGGGGTCTGTAAAGGTTCCGAAACTATATCTACAAAGTTTTTTCTTTTTTGTCTAATGATCAATGGCAAAGTATCTTACTCCCCATTATTTATCAGAGGCATCTATTTCTACTATAAACTGGTCTTCTGCATTAGGCAGTTCAAGTAAAGGAATATTCTTGACTGCATTTTTAATTTGTCTTATGACTTCAAAATCATCTTTAGTCCAGTAAAAATGATTAGTTTTGTCTGTTCCTTTTAATTTGGCAGATAAGCTTTGTCTTTTTGAGGTGAGGTCTTTAATAAAGTCTGCAGCACAATTAAGCAATCCTAAAAATGATCGTAATTATTTTCTATCTTTAAGTTGGTCTGAAAACTCAAGAATCTTTTTGGTTATGTGTTCTGCCAAGGATAATTTTGCTTTATTAATATGCGTTCCCACACAGTCTATCTCAGTCTAAAATAATTACTTTTTCCTTTCGAAAATAACAATACCATGTTTGTCTAATTCTAAAATAATCTTTTTAAGACGGTCTACATGCTCTATCTTAGTCTTACTGGATACAAGAATATCATCTATGTAAACAAGATAAAATTCTAAATATATTATCCATTATTGTTTGGAATACCTGAAGAGCATTCAAGTGTCCAAATGGAATTACTAGCCATTCGTATTTTTCTTGGGGCACACTAAAGGTTGTCCAAGTAATATTGTCTGGATGCATCTTAATTTGCCAGAAGCCTGATTTGCAATCAAACTTGCTGAATATAATTCTATCTTCAGTTAGATTGATTAAATTATTCGTGTCTGGTAACTTATAAGAATCAAATTCACAATTCTTATTTAATTGTTTATAGTCTATTACCATACGTCTTTTTCTTCTTTTACGTTCAGATTCATTTTGAATATAGAAGGCAAGACTATTATGTCTACTTTTACTTTCTCTAATAATGCCTAACTTAAGCATTGCATCTATGTCTTTTTTGAATTCTTCTCTATCTTCTTGTAAATATCCTTTCTTATAGGTTCCACCATTAATAGTTGCACATGGGTTAATCGGGATGATTTCACAATAACTTTGGTCTTTATCCCACTTAGCGATGGTATTTTCTCCTAAAGTAGGCTCTGCTAGGTGCCTAATCTTTTCCTTTCCTACTTCTATATCCATTTTCTTCTGTTTGGATATAGCTTGAACCTGTAATAAGGTATGCTGGGCTTGATCTAAAATGTCTTGTTGTATAAGCGCTATTTGCTTATAACACTTTTGGTCTGAACACTTACAATCCTTTTGTAAGGGTTTGGTTATTTATAAGGCTTCTTATTGGGTTGTAGGTCTAGGTCCACCATGCTCAGCTGAAAAACTCTGATGTTTTATGGGTCTATAATTTAGTTTGACCTACATAAGGTCAAAGGTAGTCTTGTGATCAATTAGAGGGGCTTTAATATTAAATTACTCTATATCACTAATTAATATCTTATCGTTATACTGAGTATAAGGATAATATTTACTAATAAAGTCTTGTCCTAAAATAATGTTTCCTGTGAAACTAGGACGAGGATCCATTATCCAAAATCGATGATTAACGATTTCGTTGGTCTGATTTCCTAATTTAAAATAAATAGGAATAATCTGGAAATATAAGGTAAATAGATCTCCATTAGCCACTTTACCATAGATTTCTTGAGTACTTTCTAAAAAATAGTCTTCGGGGAAGGCATTAGCCTTGCAAATACTCTGAGAGCATCCTGTATATATAAAAGTTGAAAGTCTTTTAGGATAGTCTGTGTGTTGAACAAATAATTCTACAAAACAAGCATGTGGTTTAGTTGAAATTCCTAAATTGTTCCTTTCTAAAATAGATATTCCTTTATGAGATTTATCTATAAAATCTAAGGGTATTTGGTCTTCTGAACTACTATCAGAATGGCATCCTTCTAAATTATAGGAAATTCCCTTTCCTTTGAAGTCTTTATTTTCTTGCAATCTTTTGGCTATATTTCTATCAATGTCTTGATAATATGCTTTAATATCTAAGTCTATTTGAGCATCATACTGGCTAGTATAAATTGCTCTAAATCTAGTTTTCCAATAAGTTTCATGGTAGTGTAATTGACAAATAACACAGACCATAAACAATTATGTTTGTATAATCTCAAAGCATTCTACGCATCTAAAGTCTTTCTTGCTACATTTCATTTCAAATGTGCAATAATGTCTTTCATCAAAGTAGCATCTAGGTATATATGTTAGTAACTCGGGATTACTAAATGTCCGTCTTTTCTTTAAAAGTGGGTTTAATATACACTTATACCAAGCTTCTTCAAAGTCTATATATTCGTCATCTAAATCGTCTTGATTCACTTGCATCATATATAAATCTAAATTATCCTGAGAGTCTTCATACTCATCAGTATCAGTATTATAGTCTTCTGAATCACTATCTGTATAGTCACTATATATACTAGTATTATCATCTTCTTTTATATCTGATATTTTTATAGCATATAGGATATCTAATTCTTCTTGATCTGCATAGTCTAATATTGTATTAATAATCTTAATACCTTCTTTATCTTTCTTATTAGGGAAGTCTTTAGCAAAGTGTCCTTCTTTGCCTCAAGTCCAGCATTCTTTGATGGCAGTCTTAGATTAAGCTATATCTTTTTCTTTCCTATAATTAGGAACTTTCTTATACTTACTAGTGTTTTTCTTAAAATATCTTCTTTGGTTAAATTTATTTTTCTTAGTGTTAGAGTTCTTTTCTCTAAAGGTAGTAGATGGTCTAAATTTATACTTCTTCGGAAATCCTAAAGGTCTAGTCTTAAACTTCATATGTTTCCATTCTAATTTCTTTTTGAATTTAATAGATTCGCTACCACATTCCCGTTGGATTGGAGCAATGTCTCTTTCGTCTTTAATTGGAGGGATCTGTTTGAAAGTTTCCTCTATCAACTTTCCTTGAGTTATATCCCGTCTCTTAGATATGATATAGTCTTTGGCGAAATTAATTCTTTCACCAAGGGAGTTATTCTTAACTCCAGCTACTCGTGGCCAATTCCTATATTCATTAATTAGGATTTGTCCTATGGCTGGTATCTTTCTAAAGTATTCATCTTTTAAGATCTCTCCAAATTCTTTAATTTGGTTATATAGTTGCTCATAATTATTGTTATATTCATTTATCTTATCTAGTTTGCAAATGCTAAGGAGGACTAACTTAGTTTTTTCTAGGTCTCGTTTATTGATTTGAGTTAAATGTCCAACTCCAATGAATTCTGATGTGAACAATTGAATATATTCTTCAATTGATCCTTCTTCTAAGTTTTCTTTTATCTTCTCAATATTAAATAAGGAGTCTTCATCTATAGCCTTTCTTAAACTATCTAAATAATCTTTTGCAATACCTCTAATGGATTGCTCAGCGTATTATTTACATGAACTTGCATCCCATTGTTCATTAAATGCAAAACACATGTTCATCTGATTACGCCATTCATCTAAGGCTTTCTTCCTATCTTGAACATTGTCTAGGTTAAGGTATATATTTACTGGATTTATGGCTTGACTTCCCATGGTCTTAACAGGAGTGAAACTCTTGTCACTAGTTGGAAAGTCTTTTATATAGTCTGGTTTAGTCTTGACCACAGTGCTAGAGTATATAAGAATATTTATTCCTATTGGTTTACTAAAAAGTCTAGGAGTATCTTCCAGCGTACTACTACTTTCTATTTGTTATTTATTAGGATTTACTTGTGTAGCTGGCATTAATCTTTCTTTTCCTTCTTCTATTAGTCTTAAGTTTCTAAGAAGTTCCTTTGTAGTCTTAGATTCTTTTAATTTTAATATGCGGTCTTGGGCTATCATATTAAATCTTTCTCTTTCTTGAAATCTAACATAATGACTTTTCTTAAGGTGATCTTTAAATGTCTTCATGTCCAATTCTGAGGGTTCTTATCCAAAGTTTTGGATCCTAGATTTTTCTTTAATTAAGTCTTTTTATTCAAATGATCTTCTAGGCCTAATTACCGGGGCTTGTCTTAGTAAACTAGCACTAGTCTTATTACTACATTCTCCTTCTGAAGGATCATTGATTATGGCTTCTCCTATATTCCTAAATCTAATTTCTTCAGTCTGGATATTCTTATTGAGAATCTTAGGAGGACCAAACTGGATGGTAACATTTCCAGGGACATCGTCTTGATTAATAAACAACGGTTTATTCTGTATAGTCTTAGTTTCTTGGAATTCTGGAAATTGCCAAAGGATCTTAACTTTTTCTTTCATAGGTCAAGTATTCTTAATACTGTAAGTATGATTATAGTCTGAAATATTAGTTCTAACTAAGATTTCTTCATTAAGTCTACCGCTAGGAATTCCGGATTGCATTCCTTCATAAGGAAGTTGGGAGAATTTCACATAGCTTTGGAATTCTATATTTATATTAGCGTCTGGGATAATATAGTCTTCATAGCCACTAGCATATAAGATTAACTTAAAATGTTTGGCTTTTACTACGGTTACTGTAAATGTTGGAATGACATTAAAGTATCATATGTTGTCTGACATTTCTAATTGGTCTATCCCAATAAGGATTTTCTCAAAATCTTTCCATATTTGGTCTACTAAACAACATAATATGTTGATATTATTATGAGGTCTATGTAATCCTTGGATCCTTGCTTGAAAGAGTCCAACGGTTAGGAATTGGAACTTACTATCAGTTCCTCTAGATCTATGACATTCTGAGTCAAACACTTAGATCTCAGTATAGGATTTGTCTAACACATGATTCCTACAATGGTAAGTCATGTTATAATTAGGTGTCTTAGGAGTGGAACCTTCTTTAAACAAGTCTATGTATCTAACGACTGGAAGTTGTCCATTATGAATGGAATCTTCAACAATCTTCCAGTCAACTTCACCTCATTCCTTCTATTGGAGAGAATTGGTGAAATTTCTCTCTTTCCACTATGTCCTAACATTTGAGGATGAATCCTTAAGTATTTGGAGCATATGATTACTCTGTCCAATATTTGGGATAGAGCTAACTATCTTACTAGTCTTATCTAATCCGTCGTTTATGGCTCGTCTACCTATGGTATTCTTTTCTCTAGTTTCTATAGGAGGGGATTCTCTAAATTTATAGGTGGTTACCTATTTTTGTTCAAGTCTTTTTTCAATTCTTTCTAAGAAGTCTGAATAATCTTTTTGTCTTTTTATTTGACTAAGGATTTCTTCTTTAAAATTCTTGTTCTCTTTTCTGATCTTTTCAGAAATTTCTTCGCTATGTCTACCTAGAGAATTAAATATGGATTTGGCAACATTTGTAATATAGTCTTTTACTTCATTATCTTTTTCTTGTTGTTGCACAGATCTAGCTTCTATAGATTCTACAGTCCTTTCTATTTTATCTAAACGAGTTAGAATAAAAGGTGAGCTTATTTCTGTTTGGGAAGGCTTATTATATACAACCTTAATTCCATTTATAATTTCTTCATATTTTTTTCCTACTTGGGCCATGTCTAGTCTAAGTTCATTAATAATACTATCCATTTTGGATAGGTTATGGCTTTCCATATTATTAAGATAGTTTGCTAAATTTTGTTGAAATTTAACAAAGTCT